>CAUYQG010142256.1:0-19896 GCA_963574415.1 Tarsius wallacei
AACCTTTTTTTTTTTTTTTTGAGTTGGAGTCTCACTTTGTCGCCCAGCCTCGACCTGCTGGACTCCGGCGATCCTTCCGCCTCAGCCTTCCAGGTAGCTGGAACTACAGGCGCACGCTACCACGCCCGGCTAATTTTTTGATTTATTGTAGAGATGAGGTCTCGCTTGCCCAGGTAGGTTTCGAACCCGCAGGCTCAGGCAATCCACTCACCTCAACCTCCCAAGGCGCGGGATTACAGGCTGAGCCACCGAGCCCGGCTGGAAGCTTTTTTTTTTAGATCAGAGTCTCACTCTTATCCAGGCTGGAGTGCAGTGGTGCAATCATGGCTCATCACCATCTTCACCTCACAGGCTCAGGCAAACTTTCCATCCCAGTTTCCATAGTAGCTGGAGCTACAGCGCTTGCCATCACACTCAGCTAATTTTTTAAAAAATTTTGTATTTAAATACCTTTGGGGGATACAAATAGTTTTTGGCTTTGGCTTTAAGAATACCTACCACCCCCACCTGTGAAGATTGTACCCAATAGGTGATTTTTATTTTTTGTTGAGATGAGGTCTGGCTGTGTTGCCCAGGCTGGGTTCAAGCAATCCTCCTGCTTTGGCCTCCCAAAGAGGCCAAAGATTACAGGTGTGAGCCACCATGCCTGATTTTTTTTTTTTTTTTTTTCGGTAGAGACTGGGTCTCAAAATGTTGGGATTACAGGTGTGAGCCACCATACCTGTAACCTAGGAAACTGAGATTTAGCGTGATTAAGTAACTTGTCCAAGGGGTCATAGCTACGAAGTGACAGATTTTTTTGTATTCAAATCTGGGTGTGTCAATAATGTTTTAGTTTAAGCCAGAATGACAAATATAATACAAGGCAATTGTGCCCATACCCCATATTCCCACTAATTGATGAAGGTAGTATTTTTTATAAATCACCAACAGAGTCCTTCTCAGCAAGGTGCTATGGTCAGTCCCTCCTAATCCATCAGTGTTGGCATTAAGATGAGGCCTATTTAGCTGGGTGTGGTGGCTTGCACCTGTAATCCCAGCACTTTGGGAGGGAGAGGTGAGAGGATTGCCTGAACTCAGGGGTTCAAGACCAGCCTGGGCAACTTGGTGAGACCTCGTCTGTACAATAAATCAAAAAATTAGCCAGACATGGTGGCATGTGCCTATAGTTCCAGCTACTTGGAAAGCTGAGGTGGAAGGATCACCTGAGCCCAGCAGGTCGAGGCTGTGGTGGCCATGAGCGTGCCACTGCACTCTAACCTGGGCGACAGGGTGAGACTCCTATTTTAAAAAAAAAAAAAAAAGAAGAAGAAAAAGAAAAAGATGAGGCCTATTTACTTTCCCTACTTTAAGATGAGATATTTTTGACGCCTCCCTCTGATTAGGGCGTCTCCCTCAGTTCTAAAGTTTTGCCAGTTGCTTGTTTTGGTATTAGTAGTAGAAAAATGCCAAATTTACTTTGATTCTAGGTGGTAATTTTCCATGATGAAGTTATTTTACAAATTGAAATCTCTAACTATAGAGAGGCTTTTGTTTCTGCTTTCCTATAATTTATATATTTGCAATTTGTATAAACTTACACATCTATAATTATAAACACCACACAATTCTCATAATCAGGTGAGTTGGGGTTTTAATTATTTATTTATTTTTGAGTCGAGGTCTCACTCTGTCACCCAGGCTGGAGTGCAGTGGCAGGATCATGGCTCACAGCAGCCTCTAACTTCTGAATGCAGGCAATCCTCCCCCCTCAGCTTCCTGAGTACCTGGGACTACAGGCTCACACCACCACACCCAGCTAATTATTATTATTATCATTATTATTTTGTAGAGAGGAAAGTCTTGCTGTGTTGCTCAGGCTGGTCTCAAACTCCAGGGCTCAGGTATTCCTCCCACCTTGGTCTCTCTAAGTGCTGGGATTACAGGCGTGAGCCACAGCGTCCAGCATTTGGTTTTTTTGTTGTTGTTCTTGGTTGTTGTTTTTTTTTAAAGCATTCTCCTTAAGTGCTTAGTGGAATAAATACCCAAAGTAGTTTATATTCTGAAGCTTCATATTTTAGATGTGGGGTGGAGGTGATGTGGGAGAGGGTGGGGAACTTATGCTTGGGGTAAGTCAGCCAGTTTCCATATAGCTGAGAATGTAGTGGTTTGAATAACCTTTACTGTTTCCACTACCAGCATGCCCTGCCCAAGAATGTCATAGCCACAGGGCTGGGTGAATGCCCACACGTTTAAAAAAAGGAGCACACACACCCAACTCCCAGCTGATGTTTTTAACTGCTCTTGCCAGGAAGTAACTGGTGGTTCCTGTGCTGTGCCCATTCGTACCAGGGAAAGCTGGGTGCAATGAAAGTTTGTTCCTGTTAGGTGCAAGACTTTAAAAGTGACTCATAGGAGTTCCTGCTCAAGACACGTCAGAGAGGCCCGAGGCTATATTTAGGAACTCGCCATGAAATTTGCCTGTCACAACCAACTTTTTTCTTTTTCTTTTTTTTTTTAGATTGGAAAACAGTTTATTTAAAAAGCAAATGAGAGTAAGCGAGAGGAGATTCACCTCTCTAGTTGACAGAAGGGGCCAAAGCTTGGGAAACATGGTGGCGGCCATAGCTCAAAGAGCCCATGGCCACACCAGAGTCTAGTAAAACAACGGCCCAATTTTTTTCCAAGAGTATGTATGGAGAGTTAGTAGCTACTAATTTTAAATACATGAGGAACTTTTTATAGTTGTTGTAAACTGTTATTGAAATCTAGATTTCGGCCGGGCTCGGTGGCTCAGCCTGTAATCCCAGCACTTTGAGAGGCCAAGGCGAGTGGATTGCCTGAGCCCGCGGGTTCGAGACCCGCCTGGGCAACTTGGCAAGACCTCGTCTCTACAATAAATCAAAAACTAGCCGGGCGTGGTAGTGCGCGCCTGTAGTTCCAGCTACTGGAAGGCTGAGGCGGAAGGATCGCCGGAGCCCAGCACGTCAAGGCTGCGGTGGCCGGGAGCATGCCACTGCACTACAGTCTGGGCGACTGAGTGAAACTCCAACTCAAAAAAAAAAAAAAAAAGAAATCTAGATTTCCTTAAGTGGGTAAATACTCTTGCAAAATGACTCAATCAGCACACATATTAGTAAACTGGAATGAACCTCATATGACCATTATCATGAAACTCATTAAATCCTTGTTCAAGAAAAAAAAAGTTTGAATAAGTCTTAAGGTGGGTACAGTAGCTCACGCCTGTAATCCTAGCACTTTGGTAGGCGAAGGCAAGAGGATTGCCTGAGCTCAGGGGTCCAAGACCAACCTGGGCAACATGGTGAGACCTCGTCTCTACAATACATCAAAAAATTAGCAGGCTGTGGTGGCGCATGCCTGTAGTTACAGCAACTTGGAAGACTGAGACAGAAGGATATCCTGATCCCAGCAGGCTGGATCACCTGACTCAGGAGGTTGTGGCTATAGTGAGTCTTGATATATTGCCACTGCACTCCAGCCTGGACGACGGAGTGAGACTCCAACTCAAAAAAAAAAAAAAAGACTAATCTTAAAATAAAAAGGTTTTTCCAAGGCCGGGCGCAGTGGCTCAAGCTTGTAATCCCACCACTTTGCAAAGCCAAGGCGAGAGGCTTGCCTGACAGGGGTTCGAGACCAGCCTGGGCAACTTGGCGAGACTTCGTCTCTACAATAAATCAAAAAATTAGCCAGGTGTGGTGGCATGCAACTGTAGTTCCAGCTACTTGGAGGTCTGAGACAGAAGGATCACCTGAGCCCAGCAGGTCCTGGCTGCGGTGGCCATGAGCGTGCCATTGCATTCCAGCCTGGGCGACAGAGTGAGACTCCAACACACACAAAAAAAGGTTCTTCCTAAAAGTTATTTCTCATGTATTCTTTTTTGAATTTTTTTGGTAAATTAGAAATTGTTGGACAGTGCTAAGGAGAATGGCTCATAGTGATTGGGTCCAGTGACACTTAGTACTATTTTTTTTTTTTTTTTTTGAGTTGGAGTCTCACTCTGTTGCCCAGACTGGAGTGCAGTGGCCACTCCCGGCCACCACAGCCTCGACCTGCTGCCTCAGCCTTCCAAGTAGCCGGAACTACAGGCGCGCGCTACCACGCCCGGCTAATTTTTGATTTATTGTAGAGATGAGGGCTTGCCAAGTTGCCCAGGCGGGTCTCGAACCTGCGGGCTCAGGCAATCCACTCCCCTCAGCCTTCCAAGGCGTGGGATTACAGGCTGAGCCACCGAGCCTGGCTGACACTTAGTACTATTAAGTAGGGATCTCATTCTGTTGCCCAGCCTGGAGTGCAGCAGCATGATCATGACTCATGATAGCCTCAACCTCCTAGGTCAGGTGATCCTCCCACCTCAGCCGCCCAAGCATCTGGGACTATAGGTGCACACCACCATGCCTGACTAATTTTTAACTTTTTTTTTTTTTTTGTAGAGACGAGGTCTCACTATGTTGCCCAGGGTGGTCTCAAACTCCTGATCTCAAAAGCAGTCTTCTCAGCTTGACCTCCCAAAATGCTGGGATTATAGGCAGGAGCCAATGGACCCTACTGAAGTTCTCTTAAGAGAATTTAGGGAACCATCTCCTGATGAGGATGTTGGAAAATACTATAGTTGCTGTGTAAGATCTGCGCCACATGCCTCTGTTCTGGTTTTTGCTTTTGTTCAATGACAGAAAAGAGTAGCCAGTATAGATGGCCATATTCCTAGCTGATCAGTGCTTGCTAAAGAAAGACAAAGCCACTGATTCAATTACCACACATGTAAGAGTTTTAACTAGGATTAATAGCCCACATGAAGCAGAGTTAGAAAGGCCAACCAGGCCGGGCGCGGTGGCTCAAGCTTATAATCCCAGCACTTTGGGAGGCCGAGGCGAGAGGATTGCCTGAGCCTGAGGGTTCAAGACCAGCTTGGGCAACATGATGAGACCGCATCTCTACAATAAATCAAAGAAATTAGCTGGGTGTGGTAGCGTGCCTGTAGTTCCGGCTACTTCCAAGGCTGAGATGGAAGGATCGCCTGAGCCCAGCAGGTCGAGGCTGTGGTGGCCGGAATCGTGCCACTGCACTCCAGCCTGGGTGACAGGGTGAGACTCCTACTCAAAAAATGAAAATAAAAAATAAAAGACCAACTAAAGAACTGTGACTCTAAGATAAGATTTCCAGAAATGTATAGAAAAGGTCATTAAGATCGGAAATGATACTGGGTTTATATTAAATGATGATTGATTGCAGTTAAGGTTTGATGAGAAAGGTTCAGTTATATCTATTTCTTTCCAACATTTGTTCTCCTAGATATTTCGAAGTCACTGTTTATTAAAGCAGCTAAGCCTATGCATTACAAGTTAAAGTTTTTAAAAAAGCAAACATGCATTGCAGCTACCTGATACTACCACATATTTATTACATTAAAGATATTCTGTAGAAATAAAAAGTCCCTATGAATGAACATATATTAATGGGAATTATCATAAGCTATAAACTGAATATGGTTCTTTTGTTTTTCTTTAATGATTCAGCAGAGGGGCTCTGATATGAATACCAAAAACTCCCACTTTTAGCAACTTAAGTTAAAAATATTGTAAGATCAGAATACTCCCATCTTGTGGATTGATAGAAGGCTTTTGGGGAAATTTTTTTTTTAAATAGGAGTCTCACTCTGTTACCTAGGCTAGAGTGCAGTGGCACACTGACAGCTACCACAGCCTAGATCTCCTTGGGCTCAGGTGATCTTTCCAATTCAGTCTTCCAAGTAGGTGGAACCATAGACATGTGCCACCATGCCCAGCTAATTTTTTTATTTATTGTAGAGACAAAATCTCGCCAAATTGCCCAGACTGGTTTCAAACACCTGGAGTCAGGAAGTTCTCTCAAGTCTGCCTCGACCTGATCTGCATCAGCCTTCCAAGTAGCTAGAACTACAGGCAAAAGCCACCACTCCCGGTGTAATTTTTTGATTTATTGTAGAGGTACCCAGGCTGGTCTCGAACTCATGGGCTCAGGCAATCCTCTCACCTCAGCCTCCCAAAGTGCTGGGATTATAGGTGTGAGCCATCGCGCCAGGAAAAAAAAAATTAACAGAGATAAAAGTCATAGAAAAAGTTCTTCCTCAGAAACTTTTTTTTTTTCTTTTTTAGAGACAGGGTCTCACACTGTCGCCCAGACTGGAATGCAGTGATGCAATCATAGCTCACTTCAGCCTCGACGTCCTGGGCTCAAGCCATCCTCTTGCTTCAGCCTCCTATTGCTAGGTCTACAAGCGTGAGCCACCATGCCTGGCTAATATTTTTATTTTTTCTAGAAATGAGGTCTTGCTATGTTGCCTCAAGTGATCCTCCTGCCTTGGCCTCCCAAAGTGCTTGGATTATAGGTGCAAGCCCTTGCAACTGGCCTTAAAATCCTATTGTTTTAAACTTTTACTAAAATTTTAGGCCCATAATTGATTTGTTGGGTAACAGTCATTATATAATAATGCTATTGTAGCATTTTCATCAAAATTCCATTTATATGGCAAATAAATATATAAAAATAATCCAGTGTAATTAGTTCTCAAGTATAAATTAAAACTAGAAAATAGACAATGTTATTTTTTAAAATTATACTACTCTAAATTGGCAGTTGTGAGGTGATTTAAGATTATTAAGACTATTGGGAGTTCAAGAGCCACTTAAAAATGTGCCTATAGTTTCAGCTACTGGGGAGAGTGAAGTGGAAGATCGCTTAGGCCCAGAAGTTCAAGTTCATCCTGAACTTGGGCAACATAGTGAGACCCTATCTAAACAAACAAACAAACAAACATTAGCTGTGCGAGGTGGCTCACTCCTGTAATCCCAGCAGTCTGAGAGGCTGAGGCAGGAGGATTGCTTGAGCCAAGGACTTCAAGTTCAGCTTAGACAACACAGGGAGACCTTGTCACCACAAAAAAATTAAAAAATTAGCCGGGCGTGGTGGTGCATGCTTATAGTGCAGCTACTCAGGAGGCTGAGGCAGGATTGCCGGAACCCAGGAGGTTAAGGCTATGGTTAGTCATGATCATACCACTGCGCTCTAGCCTGGGTGACAGAGTGAGACCCTGACTCAAAACAAAACAAAACACATAAACAAAAAACGTGTCAAGTTGGATTTGGCCCTTGAGCCAAAGTTTGCTGACTCCTCTAGCTAGCTGAATAATGCTTTCCTTCAAAGCTTTAATCTCCTGCTATGAAGTATCTCAGTGTCACTCCTAAATTTCATTCAGTCAAATCTTTTCTTTTTTTTCTTTTGAGTCAGAGTCTCACTCTGTCACCAAAGCTGGAGTGCAGTGGCAAGCTCATGGCCACCGCAGCCTCCACCAGCTAGGCTCAGCAATCCTTCCGCCTCAGCCTTCCAAGTAGCTGGAACTACAGGCATGTGCCACCATGCCCAGCTAAAATTTTGATTTATTACAGAGACAAGATCTCACCATGTTGCCCAGGCTGGTCTTGAACCCATGAGCACAGGCAATCCTCTCGCCTCTGCCTCCCAAAGTGCTGGGATTATAGGCGTGAGCCACTGCACTCAGCTGGAAAATGTTCTTTTGATGGTACAGAGATGCCCTGGGTCATAAAGCAAAAAGTCAGAACTCTGACTCGGCTTGCTGTTTTTGTCACACATTTCCAATCTGAGCCCTAAATGATAAAATTCGAAGGTTTGAAGAACATCTTGTTTTCTATTTTATCTTTTTTTTTTTTAGAGACAGGATTTTGCTCTGTCACTCTGACTGGAACGCAGCAAAATGATCATAGCTCAATTGTAGCCTAGAGCTCCTGGGCTCAAACTCCTAGGATCCTCCTGCCGTATCCTCCTGAGAAGCTGGGACTGTAGGTGTGTGCCACCACACCTGGCTATTTTTTTTTTTTTTTTTGCAGAGACAGGGATCTTGCTATGTTACCCAGGCTTGTCTCAAACTTCTCAATCATTCCTACTGCCTCAGCTTCCCAAAGTGCTGTTATTACAGGTGGGAGCTGCCATGCCTGGCCTAATGGTATATTTAATAAATTCAGTTTTTTCTTTCTTTTAAAATTTTCCCATTGCTTTTATACTTTTACTAAGACAAAATTGACTTGCTGTGAAAGAGGGAGACCTTCCTTTAGTGTTTCCTTGGCAGTCATATTCCCAAGCTTCATTACATACTCTTCTGTTTTTCTAATTGATACTGCTTACGTCTTGCTGATTTTTGTCTTCATTGACTGCCACTAAGGAATACTGAACAGCAAGGGCTCTTCTAAATGCCCAACGTGCATTATCTTCTGCAGTCATCACGTCAGCCTTGTGTGATAGGTACTTAGATTCTTTTCACAGAAGACTATGAGTCAGAGAGGCAAATAGCCTGCCTAAGGTCACTCAGCCGGCAAGCGCGGGATCAGAATTTAAACCTAGATTTGTGAGGCTTCAAAAGCCACAGATGCTCTTGAGCTGTGCAAGCCTGTGTCTCTCATTTCCCATTCTGAGGAAGGATAATTTTTGTTATTCAATAAAAACCTTGTGAGAGGTGTTTTGATGTAATTGCAAAGGCTTGTGTCTACCATGTGCAGATTCCACCCAAAAATAAATGACTGGTTGTTTGGCCAGTGTGTTAGAGGCATAGACTGAATTCAGCCCATTAAGTTAATTATGATTAAAAAAAAACCTGGCAGTAGACAGAGATATGTTTTCCTATAATACAATACATATATAAAAACTTTTTAGCATAGTTTTATGTATCTTATTTACATTTTTGCTGTATAGGTTTTTTGTTTGCATAATCAAATAATTTTTGTCTTCTTTATGGTTTCTGCTTTTGGTGTCTTGTATAGTAAAGGACTTCCCAATCTGAAGTTATTAGAATAGTCATCCATTTCCTTTCAATATTTCCCTTAGAGGCCAGGCGCAGTGGCTCACACCTGTAAAACCAGCACTTTGGGAGGCCAAGGTGGGCAGATTGCTTGAGCCCAGGAGTTCGAGACCAGCCTGGACAACAGAGTGAAACCTCATCTCTAAAAAAATTAAATTTTTTAAAAATTAGATGGTCATGAAGGGACACACCTGTAGTCCCAGCTACTTAGGAGGCTGAGGTGGAAGGACTGCCTGAGCCCAGGAGGTCGAGGCTACCACGAACCAAGATTATTGTGATCATGCCTTTACACTCCAGCCTGGGTGACAGAGTGAGACCCCGACTAAAAAAAAAAAAAAAAAAATCCCTTAGAGTAAACCAATCTCCAAGCTGTTTGTAAGATTATTTGGCAATTTATTTAGATGAAATCTATGTCAGATAATCCAAGTTTAATATGCTTTTGCCTTGATTTTGGTACCAAAGAGTTAGATAACAATTTTGCTGTGACATTATCTTCTCTATTACAAGCCTTGATTTCTGAATTTATCATGTTCAAATTTAACTCCACTCTTCAACAGATTCAGTTACCTTTGAAACCATGTTTCATGTTTATTAATTGCAGAGAAGCCCATGAACTGTGGAAGAGAGTGTCTATTCCTAGAGATTAATCTGGGGTTACTATCTCAATAACCAGCTCACATCATAAATGACTTCTTAAATGGCCTCTTATTAATTCCCCATGAGAGAAATAATTTAATCCAGAGATTGCCTGTTGCGCAGCCTATCGATGCACTTGTGACCTCCAAATGGATGATCCATATGTTGCTCTGTAGAGCAGTTGGCTGCAATTTCAGCCTCTCTGAGAGATTCACTAAATAAATTCTTTATCTGTTCATGTAATTGAGATTTATAGTCCACCAAATGAGCTCCATTGGTTTACAGCTGGGAGCTGGCCATTAGAACTTCACAATATCTAAAAAAAAAAAAAAGATTTTCTATCTAATTCCACAGAGGTATTTTGGTCTCTAGGCTTCCTCTTCTGCCCAAGGTGAAATACTACTGAGTAGTTTCTGAGTTTCACTTCACTTACATTTCTTGTTATATCTTTTCTGACTAGAACTGGAAAGTCATACAGTTTAAAGGTAAGTGGTGTGGTAGGGGGAAGAAGTATACAAAACTGACAGACGTTAAGAATTTTGTAAAAAAGAAGTATGTAGACATAGGAAAAAACTTGGACAGATTGTAACGTTTGTAGTACTTATTCCCAAGTGGTGGGATTATGGATGATTTTCGGTTTCTTTATACTTTGGTTATTTTTAAATTTTTAGCAATGAGCACATATTACCTTTACTTCATCAGATAATATCTGGGGGAAAAACATTCACCTATCCTCCTTTACTAAAACATACTAGGGGTGAGCACAGTGGTTCACACTTGTAATCCCAACGCTTTGGGAGGCCAAGGCAGGAGAACTGCTTGAGTCCAGGAGTTGAAGACCAGCCTGGGCAACACAGTGAAACCTCATCTCTATTTCTTAAAATTGTATTAAAAATAAAAATTAAGGCCAGGCGTGGTGGCTCACGCCTATAATCCCAGCACTTTGGAAGGCCGAGGTGAGAGGATTGCCTGAACCCATGGGATCGAGACCAACCTGGGCAACTTGATGAGACCTCATCTCTACAATAAATAAAAAATTAGCTGGGTGTGGTGGTGCGTGCCTGTAGTCCCAGCTACGTGGAAGGCTGAGGCAGAAGGATCATGAGTCCAGCAGGTCAAGGCTGTGGTGGCCAGGACGGTGCCACTACCCTCCAGCTGGGTGAGAGTGAAACTCCTACTAAGAAAAATAAAAATTAATTAAAATTAAAACTATTGGAATTGACACCATTAGATACACTTATAACTTTATTTCTCAGTAAAAACACAGTAAGTTCACAAAATATTAAAAATAATGATCAAGCCATTGGTTTGTTCCAGTGGTTCCCAACCCCAGCGCCCCGGACCGGTACCAGTCTGTGGCCTGTTAGGGACCCGACCGCACAGCAAGAGGTGAATGGCAGCGAGCAGAGCTCCATGTGCTGTCAGATCAGCGAAGGCATTAGATTCTCACAGGTGCGCCAACTTTATTGTGAATCGCAAGGGATCTAAGTTGCGGCTCCTTATGAGAATCTAATGCCCGATGAGTACCTTCCCGCCCACCTCTACCCCAACCGTGGAAAAATTGTCTTCCAAGACACGGGTCCGTGATATCAAAAAGATGGGGGACCACTGGTTTATTCCATAGTACAAAAGGATAAGAAGATGGAGAAGATTCCAGAAAGAGGGAACAAAAAGCTGACAGGTGATCAAGAGAAACGGGAAGACACAGATACTGAGGACAGTTTCACGTCCTCTTCCTTTTTTTTAAGGGACAATATCTTAGCGTAAGAGAAGAGTCATGAAAACCAAAGGTTTGCGGTTCTTTATTTTACTTATTTATTCATTCATTCTATTTATTTATTATTTTTATTTGCTTGCTCTGAGTTGGAGTCTCACTCTATCGCCCAGGCTGGAGCGCAGTGACACGCTCATGGCCACCCCAGCGTCAACCTGCTGGAACTATAGGCGTGCTACCACGCCCGCTAGTTTTTGATTTATTGTAGAGATAGAGATGAGGGCTCGCCAAGTTGCCCAGGCTGGTCTCGAACCCCCGGTCTCAGGCAATCCACTCGCTTCGGCCTCCCAAAGTGCTGGGATTACAGGCTGAGCCACCAAGCCCGGCTCTTTTTTATTTTTTACATTCTCGCTCTGTCACCCAGGCTGGAATATAATAGGTCGATCATAGCTCACTACAGCCTCAAACTCCTGAGCTCAAGTGATCCTCCGTAGTAGGTGTTTGAAAAAAAAAAATTTTTTTTTGAAGTGACGGGTCTTGCTAGTTTGCCCAGGCTGGTATCGAACTCCTGACTTCAAGGGCTCCAACGCTAAGATTATAGGCGTGGGACTCTCCCCCTTTCCCAGTTTCTTCATTTGATTCATTAGTTCGAAGGCTGAATTTACTCTTTGACTACAAGCACTGGGGTTGTTATGTTATCCATTGTGTGCAAATGATCTCCTGTAGAAGACTGCTCTAAAAGGGACTGAAATGAAGCCAGTCAAGACCGAAGTGTACTTAAAAAAAAAAAAAAAAAGGTGATGTTTCATTCCTTGATCTTGGGGATAGTTAGATGGGTGTGTTCACTTTGTAGACATTCATCAAACTCTACTTAAATTTTGTGTACTTTTCCAGCCGGGCATGGTGCCTCACACCTATATAATCCCAGCACTTTAGAAAGCCGAGGTGAGAGGATTGACTGAACCCGAGGGTTCGAGACCAGCCTAAGCAATATGGCGTGATATCCTCTCTGCAGTAAATCAAAAAATTAGGACGGGTACCGTGGCTCACGCCTGTCATCCAGCACTTTGGGAGACAGAGGTGACAGGATTGTCTGAGCCCAGGGGTTCGAGACCAGCCTGGGCAACTTGGCGAGACCTCTTCTCTACGATACATCAATAAAAATTACCCGGGTGGGGTGGCACACGCCTGTATTTCCAGCTCCTTGGGAGGCTGAGGCGGAAGGGTCCCCTGAGTCCAGTATGTCGAGGCTGTGGTGGCCATGAGTGTGCCACTGCACTCCAGCCTGGGCGACAGAGTGAGACTCCGATTAAAAAAAAAAAAAAAAGTGTGTACTTTTCTGCATGTGTGTTATACTTCAAATTTTAAAAAGTTACTTGGAAAATAAAAATCCCACCACAGATACTTACCTGGGCAGGAGAGATACAGTGGTCCGGAAGATGGTTTTCTTAGGGCAAGGCCCATCCACTGGTTTCCGAATGTGCTGGTCCTTGCTAGTTTTTCAAATATAGGAAACTCCGCTTCATATTTAAAAAAACAAAACAAAAAAACAACAAAAATCCCACCACAGGTGTGCTTCTGTCTTTCTGCAACGCACTGTGGTAGCGGCTGTGTGTGGTGGCCCACCTCCGGATCCGGCCAATCACAGCAGCTCATCTCCGCGGCTCAGTGATTGGTGGGGATGCGTCTGAAGCAGGCCAATCAGCGTCCCTCCCCGGGACCCCTGCGGGAAGGAGGAAGCCGGCTGGCGGCGCTGGTGGCGGGGCACGGTGGCTGCGGTGTGCATCTGGTCAGGAGAAGCTTCGAGCTTTGCACAGGTGGACCTCTGAGTTCCTTGCCACCTGAATCGGCCGGTGCAGCTTTACAAGCCAAACATCTTTTTCTCCCTGTCTGAATGACAGCTAAATATAATTACCCCCAACCAGTGATTTTCAAAGAGTCCATCAGCATCACCTGGAACTTGTCCGAAATACACACTCTTGGGCCTCACCCGGATCTACCGGACCCACTGGGCCCAGGGGTGGGGCCAAGCAGTCTGTGTTGTAACAGGCCCGCCGGGCTTGGTGGCTCAAGCCTGTAATCCCAGCACTTTGGGAGGCGGAGGCGAGAGGATTGCCTAAGCCCACGGGTTCAAGACCAGCTTGGGCAACGTGGCGAGACCTCGTCTCTACAGCAAATCGAAAAAATTAGCTGGGCGTGGTGGTGCACGACTGTAGTTCCAGCCACTTGGAAGACTGAAGCAGAAGGATCGTCTGAGCCCAGCCGTTCGAGGCTGCGGTGACCGTGAGCGTGTCACCGCACTCCAGCCTGGGTGAGACTCCGACTCAAAACAAAAACAAACACAAAAAACAACAGGCCCTCCAGGGGATTCTGATGTGATGGAATCAGAACGGCCGCCCTAAGCTGCAGTACACATCCTTTCATAACGCTATACCACGCAGAATATCTGTACCATAAATGGACGTGTTGAGAGTCTTTTTTTTTTTTTTTTTTTTTGAGTTGGAGTCTCACTCCTTCGCCCAGGCTGGAGTGCAGTGGCACGCTCACGGCCACCCCAGCGTCGACCTGCTGGGCTCCGCGGCGATCCTTCCGCTTCAGCTTTCCAAGTAGCCAGAACCACAGGAGCGCGCTACCGCGCCCTGCTAGTTTTTGATTTTACTGTAGAGACGAGGTCTCACCAATTTGCCCGGGCTGGTCTCGAACTCGCGGGCTCAGACAATCCACTCGCCTGGCCTCCCAAAATGCTGGGATTACAGGCTGAGCCACCGAGCCTGGCTTTTTTTTTTTTAATTGTATTGGCCGGGAGGGGGGTTCACACCGGTAATCCTAGCACTTTGGGAAGCCAAGGCTGCTGGATTGCTTTAGCCGAGGAGTTCAAGACCAGCCTGGGCAACATAGCAAGATCTCATCTCTATAAGCTTAAAAAAAAAACCTGTATTTTTACTGAGCTCCAACCAAGTGTTCTGTAGAATTATAGGTGGAATGAAGGAGCCAAGAGAGGATCTCCTTACCCTTCGGCACCAGTATGAGTAGCAATACAAGATTTAGTAGTTAAAGCACCACTTGATATTCATCATGATAATTATATGACTATAATTAATTCATGATTAATTGCCAATTGAGTGATGTGGAGGAAGAGAAAGAGAAACTTCATGGTTAAATGGAACTGCAAAATCCTTTGCTCTTGGTTTACTCAGGCTTGCTGGAATTCATTCTAGAGAGTTGGAGAAGCTTAGTCGGTGTTTCTGCACCTCTTTCACAGCTTTATGGTGTAGGCAAGTGTTTAGTGTCTGCGGACTTGCAGGTGCCTACTTGTATTTCTACAGAGTATTTATGTTCAAAGAGCAACATACTACAATGCTGGAACTAAATGATGACTGATGGTGTCTTGATATTTTTTCACCTGAGATTTAAAAAAACATGAGAATTGCAGACTGTCTTCTCTACTTTGTCTCCCATGCAGCTCTTCCTGGCTGAGACACCTCTGCCTTTCTGGCCTTTATCTCTTAAAATGAAATGTGTAAGTGGGGGGTTCAGGCCCTGGATACTAAATTTAATAATCTGGAGAAAGAAGCCGGGCTCGGTGGCTCAGCCTGTAAGCCCGCGCGCCTTGGGAGGCTGAGGTGAGTGGACTGCCTGAGCCCGCAGGTTCGAGACCCGCCCGGCCAAGTTGGCGAGACCTCATCTCTACAATACATCAAAAAATTAGCCAATAAATCAAAAAATTAGCCGGGCGTGGTAGCGCGCGCCTGTAGTTCCGGCTACTCGGAAGGCTGAGGCAGAAGGATCCCCGGAGCCCAGCAGGTCGAGGCTGCGGTGGCCGGAAGCGGCCACTGCACTCCAGTCTGGGCGACGGAGTGAGACGCCAACTCAAAAAAAAAAAAAGAATCTGGAGAAAGAAAGGGAAAACCAGCAGAAGGAATCAGTGCCAAGGGACAGGAAAGGGCTGAGACTCCAGCAAAAGGGATGGAAGTTGGGCCTGGCAACTTGCTTCCTACCTTCCTCCCGCTTTCTACCAGGTAAGTCCTCCTCCTGTTACCATGATGTTCCCGGTGATGGGTGTACACATATGCCACACACACAAATGAAAATATTGCATCATGGAATCAACAATGCATTTCAAGTGCCCACTACGGTGTCTGGCGCATGATAGGTAACTATTATAACACTACTTATCATTCATTTATTTTACAGTACTATCTTTTGCATTTCATGTGTCTTTTCTTCTGCTGTTATCTGTCTAACTTTTTTTTTAACTTTTAGATTTTGTATTTTAAAGATGTGAGGTACAATTCAGGGTTAGTATACAAATGTTCATTATGCAGGTACCCTTGTTGATGAGGTTGTGCCTGGCTAACTCTTACTCTAAAACCCTTTCCACCCCTCACACCAAGACAGTATTAATCACACTCGTCTGTGTGGCTACTTATATTACACTGTATTCTGTTATGTTATGATATATTTAGTTGTGTCTGCATTTCCCTCTCAGCTGTGAGCTCTTTACATAACAGGGCATAAGTTTTACTCATGTTTGTATTTTCAGGGTGAGCACAGCCCTGACACTTATTAAATGTGGGTTAAATGAATATTGAATAAATTGAGGCACTAAAGATAAGGGGAAGTCTGAAAGTGGCATGCTTTAGTTTAGGAATACAACCCATTGAAAGAGTGTATGCCCAACTATTGTCATGTTTCCCTGGTTTCTGTAAGCTGCTTCTTTTGAATCATCTTTCATAGAGTTCACTGTGTTTCTTATTGCTCCTGAAGTTTTAGCAACTGTTTCCATTTCTGAAATGTCTTTTTTTTTTTTTTTTTTTTGGTTACTCGGCGTCTTACTCTGTCACCCAGGCTGGAGTGCAGTCACACACTCACAGCTACCACAGCCTCGACCTGCTGGGTTCAGGTGATCCTTCTGTCTCAGTCTTTTAAGTAGCTATAATACAGGCACATGTCACCACGCCTAGCTAATTTTTTGGTTTATTTTAGAGATAAGGTCTTGTCAAGTTGCTCAGGCTGGACTCAAACCCCTGGGCTCAGGCAATCGTCTTGCCTTGGCCTCCCCAAAATGCTGGGATTATAGGCGTGAGCCACTGCACCCAGCTCCTTTTGTGAAATATCTTGAGTTGCAGTTTGTTCCAGTGTCATCAGCTTTACCACATCTTCCATTGAGTAATTTTTTTCTTTCATGTTGGAATCTAAAACATTGTTAACTAACATTTATTGAGCGCTTACTCTTTATTAAGCAAATATGTAATGAGTACTATATGCCAAACATTGTTCTAGGTACATTATAAAACAAGAAAAATCCGTGCTCCGTCTCTGACTCTGGGCCAGATGTTTTCTACGTATAGCATCTCATTAAATCACATGTTGTGAAAATGAACTTTTCCAAGTGTTATGACAAGCCTCAATCTAAACTGGGAAATGTTTCTAACTTACATTCATTAATCTCTTTACTTTGTCTTGGGTGGCAAAACAGACGATCAATTTGTCACTAATCATGCCTTTATGTGTTATAAGATTCACCAGGTTCCCTTTCTGACTCGAAACCCTTTATTGTTTAGTATTGAGCAGGCACTCATAAAATTGTATCCTAAACCAGGGGCTACATACATACAGCTCTGAGTGTTTATCAGGTAAGGTTACTAATTGTATGTTGCAACCTGGCAGCAATGTTGATAAAGTTGCTAAAATTCCTTTATACCTAGGTTCTTATAACTATTATTATTATTGAGACAACAACCACATGGTCCAGAACTTTGAAACTCCTGGTTTGATTTGTAATGCCTTGTTGAAACCAGGAAGTGTTGGAGAATAATTAAAATATAGTTTATCCAGCATTCCTGTTTAAATAGCATTTCTCTAGCCGGGCGCGGTGGTGTGCGTCTGTAGTTCCAGCTACTAGGAAGGCTAAGGTGGAAGGATTGCCTGAGCCCAGCAGGTCGAGGCTGCGGTGGCCATGAGTGTGCCACTGCACTCCAGCCTGGGTGACAAGAGTGAGACTCCAACTCAAAAATAAAGTAAAATAAAATAAAATCATATTTCTCAAAACACACATAAATTTTTCTATTGTAGTAAAAAGACACATAACATAAAATTTCCCATATTAACCATTTTTAAGTGCACAGTTCAGTGGTATTAAGTATACTCACATTGCTGTGAAATAGATTTCTAGATCTTTCTCTTCTTGTAAATCTGAAACTCTGGACTGATTGAACAACAATTCCCTTTTTCCACCTCCCTAAAATATTTTTATGGGGCTTGTATGTACAATGTTTACAGCATTCAATTCTTTTTCTCAAGGAGATCTCTAAAAGCACAAGAAGAAACTAGTAAAGGTCAAAAAAAAAAAAGGTTGACTGTGTTTTCCTATGTTTATCCTTCTGTCAAAATTGTTAGCTATCAGAAAGCTCCTTGAGCAACTTCAGGTTTTTTTTTGTTTTTTGTTTTTGAGTTGGAGTCTCACTCAGTCGCCCAGACTGGAGTGCAGTGGCCGCTCCTGGTCACCGCAGCCTTGACCTGCTGGGCTCCAGAGATCCTTCCGCCTCAGCCTTCCAAGTAGCTGGAACTACAGGCGCGCGCTACCATGCCCGGCTAATTTTTTTTTTTTTTTTATTTATTGTAGAGATGAGGTCTTGCCGAGTTGCCCAGGCAGGTCGGGAACCCGCGGGCTCAGGCAATTCACTCACCTCGGCCTCCCAAAGCGCGGGATTACAGGTTGAGCCACTGAGCCCGGCCTCCTTCAGTTCTGTAACAGATGACTCTGGCCCCAACAGGTACCAGGGAGTTAGACTCTGTCTTAGTCTGTTTTGTGCCAGACTGGGTACTTTATAAAGAAGATAAATGTATTTCTTACCGTTCTGGAGGCTGAGAAGTCCAAGGTCAAGTGACTGGCCCTTCTTTGGTCTAGTGAGGGCCTTCTTTGTCACAATGTCGCAGAGGGCATCCCACAACATGGCAGAAGGCAGAGGGAGAGCAAGAGAAGGTCGAACTCACTTCTATAACAAGCCCTCTCCTGTGATAACAACGCACTCCTATGATGATAGCATTAATCGGTTCATGAGGCTGAGCCCTCATGGCCTAATCACCTTTGAAAGTCCCACCTCTCTATACTGTTGCACTGAGGATTATGTTTCCAACACAAGAAATTTGGGCAACACATTCAAGCCATAGCAGAATGTTTCTTGTCTATTTATATGTTTTGGGAAGACTTCTAGAAATGAATTCCTACCCCACTCCCCAACGCCAGCATTCTCTCCCTGACAGCACAGACAATGATCACGTGGTCTGCACTTAAATACCTCCAGTGAGGGGACTCACTGCACCTGAGGTCGATGTTCCTTCCTCCTCTTCCCTGTACAATGACTATAGGTGGTGAGAAAACATCGCCAAACTGGTCTCTTATGTATCTGAAAGTATTTGGAGTTAGCTGTCTGATCTGGTTCTGTGTCCTGTCTGCTTCAAGTTGCTTTCTTTCCTTTAAACTCAATGTGCATTTAGGAAATATTAACAAGACAAATCAGACGTAAACCACTTATGTGCCCAATCCTGACTCAGACCCCACATCTTTAAAATAAAAATAAATAAATAAATAAACACAATGCCTTTGAAAATAGAATGTTAATATGCTATGTAACAACTGAGCTTTCCACACCAGTATCATTTATTCACGCGTCCAGCAGTCAGCAGTGTCGAGAACAGCTTGTTGCGGTATGCAGTCTGAAAGCCCGGCGATCTCTTGGGGAGATTCCTTTGTTTTATTTCATACTTGTCTTCTCAAGATCTCTTGGATGTCATCCTTCCTCCCATTCTAACCCAGACTTGTGTTTACATTTATATCATCTAGGAATATTCAGAGTACACCATTCCTGGACCCTGGTGATGCTGTAAGCCACTGTGCTGTCCCTTGTGTCTAGCTAGGGCTCTGGGAATGGCTTCCTCACAGACGCAGTGTCCATAGCAAGATCCAATAGCTGGTGCTATAAAGAGAATCAAAGTGAACAGGTCATAAGAAAGGTCACCCACTCAATATGATTGGAAAGAAGGCTAGGAAATTAGATATAGGATATAATATAAAAATAAGCGATATTTTATTAAGAAACCGCTAATAAATTAAGAAAATGTAAAGGACAGGCCCAACTCTGTAAAGACAGAGAACATGTTGAGAGAATTGAGAAACAAAAGTATGGCCGGGGGCCGTGGCTCATGCCTGTAATCCCAGCACTTTGGGAGGTGGAGGCGAGAGGATTGCCTGAACTCGGGGGTTCAAGATCAGCCTGAGCAACATGGCAAGACCTCGTGTCTACAATAAAATAAAAAAATTAGCTGAGCAAGGTGGCGCATGCCTGTGGTTCCAGCTACTTGGGAGGTTGAGGCGGAAGGATCATCACCTGAGCCCAGCAGGTCGAGGCTGCGTCGGCTATAAGTGTGTCACTATACTCCAGCCTGGGTGACAGAGTGAAACTCTGAGTCCAAAAAAAAAAAATCCTAAACTATGTCAGATTCCATATATGTGTTTCTGAAGTATATTAAAAGTTTATTTATTTATTTAATTTTTTTAAGTTGGAGTCTCACTCTGTCGCCCAGACTGCAGTGCAGTGGCCGCTCCCGGCCACCGCAGCCTCGACCTGCTGGGCTCTGGCTATTCTTCCGCCTCAGCCTTCCAGTAGCTGGAACTACAGGCGCGCTACCACACCCGGCT
>CAUYQG010142257.1:0-72196 GCA_963574415.1 Tarsius wallacei
AACTTTAATCTCAACAATCGGTGTCATATCGACTGTGATCTTTCACCGCAATATTATTAATTTAAATGTAACACCAAAAAGATTAAATTTAGCCGGGCTTGGTGGCTCAGCCTGTAATCCCGCGCCTTGGGAGGCTGAGGCAAGTGGATTGCACGAGCCCGCGGGTTCGAGACCCGCCTGGGCAGGCGAAACCTCATCTCTACAATAAATCAAAAAAATTAGCCGGGCGTGGTAGCGCGCGCCTCTAATTCCGGCTACTCGGAAGGCGGAGGCGGAAGGATCGCCGGAGTCCAGCAGGTCGAGGCTGCGGTGGCCGGGAGCGGCCACTGCACTCCAGTCTGGGCGACGGAGTGAGACGCCAACTCAAAAAAAAAAAAAAAAAAAAAGATTAAATTTAAAACACCGGCACATTTAGAAATTTAAAAATTGATAAACATAAGTTATTATGAAAATTTGAAAACAATACCTAAAAGTGAATAATAAAGTTTTCCACATCAAAACTTGTAGGATTAGCAAAAGTGTAATTCAAAAAATTTATAACCTTAAATATTTGTAATAGAAAGGTAAAAACTCTCAAAAAAGTGAGCAAACTTTTCAACTTAAGAAATTAGAGGCAACCCTTTTTTGGGTCCCCTCCCACTGCTGGGAGCTTTTCTGTCTTCTAATTAAATGTTAACTTACTCACCAAAAAAAAAAAAGAAGAAGAAAAAATTGGAAAAGGAAAGAGAATAGACCTGTATGAAAAATAGACAATAAATATAAGGCTGTAAATAAATGAAATGGATAAAAAAATTGTAATTGAGATTACAGAGTCAAAAGTTATTCTATGAAATAAAATACTGGTGAAATTGTTCAAGAGAAAAAAGATACTAATATACACTATTGTGAACTAGGCAGACATAAAGTGAAATTCAAAAGATGAGAGAATCTTAACAATATGCCGAAGTTTTTGAAAACTAAGGCAAAACAGGCATGCTACAAGAAAAATATACTTTATTATAATTAATTCAGAAATGATAAACTAATAGCTTTCTAGCTAATTAAAAAACTGAGAAAGAGAAGAAGAATCTTTCCAGAAGGAAAGCAGTATGCCTATGTAGTTTTATAGACATGTCCCATTAAGAACTTACAGAACAAATTATTCCAATTTTACATAAACTTTTCTGGAAGTAGAAAATAAATGAAGTATTCTCCAATTCATTTTAAAAGAATAACATTACTGTGTTACTAAAACCAGACCAAACAAAGAAGGAAAAAAAACTAGAAAAGAAAACTACTGCTTCATTCTACTCTACAATATAGAAAAAAATTTCTAAGTAGTATTAGTAAATTGAGTTCTACTGTGCATTTTTTAAAAATCATATTATTTTATGATCAAATTGAGTTTATTCCAAGTATTCAAGAATTATTTATTATTAGAAAATCTATGATATAATATAGCACACTAACAGACTAAACGACAAAAGTCATATGAACATCTCAACAGATATAAAAAAGTGTTTAATAAAACTCAATACCAATTAATAATTAAGAAAAACATGCTACTAATATTAGGAAATTAGGAATGTTTGAGAACTTCTTTTTTTTTTTTTGAGTTGTAGTCTCACTCTGTCGCCCAGACTGGAGTGCAGTGGTAAGCTCCTGGCCACTGCAGCCTCGACCTGGTGATCCTCCCACCTCAGCCTTCCAAGTAGCCAGAACTACAGGTGCGCGCTACCACGCCCAGCTAATTTTTTATTTATTGTAGAGACGAGGTCTCACCAAGTTGCCTGGGCTGTGGCAATCCACTGACCTTGGCCTCCCAAAGTTCTGGGATTACAGGCTGAAACACCAAGCCAGCCAAGAACTTCTTAAACCTGATGAAGGGTTTATTAGTCAGTGTTCTCTAAAGAAACAGAACCAATAGGATATGTGTGTATGCCTGATTATATATATCTATTTATATATTGTATGTGAAAGCGTATGTGTGATTTATTGTAAGAAATTGGCTCATACAATTATGGAAGGTGGAGAATCCAGAATCTGCAGTTTGGGCCAGCAGGTTGGAAAACAAGGTTTTGCAGATAAAGTCTAAAGGTAATCTGCAGGAGAATTCTCTTTTACTCAGGGACTTTTTTTTGTGTGTGTGTGTCCTATTCTGGCTTTCAACTGATTAGGAAGAGCAACACCAAGAATAATGTATACCCCAAAATCTGAGCACCACGTGGCCAAGTTGACATATAAAATTAACCATCACAAAGACTATGTAAGATAGAAAACAAATAAAAATTTAAAAATCCAGCACAAACATCATACCATATGAAAAATGTTAGAAGCATTTGGTTTAAAATTTGATTGAGATCAAGAAGTTGACTGGGTGCGGTAGCTGACACCTGTAATCCTAGCACTTTGGGAAGTTGAAGAGGAAAGATTACTTGAGCCCAGAAGTTTGAAACCAGCCTGGACAACATAGTGAGACCTCAACTCTACAAAAAATAAAAAAATTAGTTGGGCGTGGTGGTGTGTGCCTGGAGAGTAAGGTGGGAGGATCACTTGAACCCAGGAGTTCAAGGCTGCAGAGATCATGCACTACCATCTGGGCCACAGAGTGAGAACCTAACTCCAAAAATAAAGTTCAAAACAGCACATATATTCAAAATTGTATTTAAAGTGCTATCTATAAAGAAATTAGAGGCATATAAATTATAAATAAAGAAATCCTTATAGATGATACAATCATTTACACAGAAAAAATAAAATAGCTGGTAGACAAATGATTGCAAATGTATGTATGTGAGTATATATGTGTGTGGAGGGCAGAAAAGTAGCTGGGCAGAAATATAAAATGTAAAAAAGTCAGTTGCCTTTTGTATACGAGTGGCTAATGACTAGAAAACATAATGAAAAAAGATACTATTTACAATAGTATCAGAGAACATCCAAGTACATATAAATGAATCTATCAAAAGGTGTGCAAGATCTGTCATAGATTATAAGCTTTATTTAGATATATTAAAGAAGACCTAAATAATTGAAAAAAATGCATGATGTTCATAAATGAAAAGACAATACTCTATAGATATCAATTCTCAAACTCATCTAGAGATTCAATACAATTCAGTGAAAATATCAGTGGGTTATTTAATGGATCTTGTAAGATTTTTCTAAAAATCTGTATGTTTGAATAAAGAACACAAATTTTAAAAGATGAACTATAATCAGAGACTTGTCCTACTAAATATCAGATTTATTAGAATGGTGTGATTTTGTTTTATTTTATTTATTTATTTTTTTGAGTTGGAGTCTCACTCTGTTGCCCAGGCTGGAGTGCAGTGGCACGCTCACGGCCACCGCAGCCTCGACCTGCTGGGCTTAGGTAATCCTTCTGCCTCAGCCTTCCAAGTTGTTGGAACTACAGATGCACGCCACCACGCCCAGCTAATTTTTGTGATTTATTGTAGAGACGAGGTCTCACCAAGTTGCCCAGGCTGGTTTCGAATCCCTGGGCTCAGGCAATCCTCTCGCCTCGGCCTCCCAAAGTGCTGGGATTACAGGCTGAGCCACCACGCCTGGTCGAAAGGTGTGATTTTAAAACAATGTTGTATTAGCAGAAGGATAGAAAGATTGACCAATGGAAGTGAATAGAAAATCCAGGAACAGAATCACACATATATAAAACTTTGATATGAGACAAAGATGTCATGTCAGATCAGTTAAAAATGTAAAATTGAAATATTGGATATTGACAAGGGGAAATATAAAGTAAGATCCTTTCCTCACATGATAAAAAAAGTCAACTTTAGGTGAATTAAGTGCTGACATATAAAAAATAAAACTCTGAAAACATTCATAGAAAATATGGGTAAATATGTTTTGGATCATAGGACACTGTTTTTCATCTTTAAGGCATAGAAAACATTTCTATAAAAACCTTATAAATGTAACCCAGTGATTCTACTCCCTAGGTCTTTGCCCAAGTAAAATTCATGCACGTGCACAATAAAGAAAATATTCAAATATGTTTAGAGTAGTGCTGTTCACAGTAGCAAGACCTGGGAACAACTCAATTGCCCATCTTCAGAATGGCTATACAAACTGTGGTTTATTCACACAAGGGAATAGCATTTAGCAGTCAAAACAAATACAGTAGAGAACGTGGATGAATTTTATCAAAATAATATTAAATGAGAAAAGTAAATATCAAACTATCAAGTATAACATAATAGTTCCTATCATCATATATAAAAATAGAAGCAATGCCACAATTAAATGGGATTCAGGATATGGTTTTCTTGGATAATGGCAGGTGAGGAAACGGGATGGGGATTACCATGTGGTTACATATGTCGTTGTCAAGGTCTTATCTTTTGTTTTGGGTACTTGGTTCATGTGTATTTACTATATTATTAGAAGTCAATGTCTTATGTTTTTGATTGGTCAATCATGACAACTTAGCCCTTCTGCTTAATTCAATTTCAGTCATTCCTGCTTCAAATACAGTACATTTTTAGTTAGGAAGAGCTGTGTTAGCTATCTATTGCTGCATAACAAATCACTTCTAAATTAGAGGCTCAGAACAATAATAATTATTATTTCCCACAGTTTCTGTGGGTCGGGAACCCAGACAGGTAAGAGTGAGGATGGCTTGTTTCTGCTGTGTGGAGTCTGAGGACTCAGCTGGAGGAGTGAAAGCAATTGATATCCAGAGCGTTAAGGACTGTTGTCATTGCCACAGTTTGTTTGCTAGATTGCTTATCTTGGTTACTCCTTGATACACAAGAAGGAAGTCAAGTTTCAACAAATAAAGCATTCATTTAGATCTAAGAGGAACAAAATAAGAGTGAATGACTAGAACCTAGCATTCAACGGTTATTGAAGTTAAAACACCCAGTTTTCCATTTTCTCTCTGTAGCTGAACCAACAATCCCAACTACATAGTTTGCAAAAATTTGTTCAAATCTGAGGATAAATAAAAAACAAAGTGTGTAGATAACTGTAAAAATGATAATTTCAATTTAATCCCTGAGCCTTAACAAGAACTACTGGTACAAAACACCTACAACGAAATCCCTGATTTTTCTGCTTAGGATCCCAGAGTGACAGTCTGTTTTCTACCTGGATGGCTTGTGTAAGTTTTTCCTGTGTAGCTGAAATTCACTTTCTTGGATTGGTCACATTTTGCAAATGAAGTTTCTCCATCAACAGTGTGGGCTGACTGTGCAGCTGAGCTTTGACGTTGCTATCATTATATATTTTACCAAAAATTCTTTTTAACAGAGCCTGGAGTAAATTCATAGTTGAGTTGGAGAACATTTGGGTAGCTCAGCGCTGTTGACCCATATTATGTTTGCCCTCAGATAATCAGGTAAGATCCCAAGACAAATCCAGAGTCCACAGTTCTCTCCTGTCTTAGTTGAAGTCTAGGTTCATGCAGCTTTTTTTTCCCCTACCCATACGCCCACCTGCTTCAAAGATCCCATTTTCAAGACCAATTATCAGCCACTGTCATTCTTTTTACTGTTTTCCTTGAAGGCTCATGAGACACTCGTATAAATGGAACTTGTTGTAACTGCCAGGAACAATATTATTTTGGTGTGAAATCTCCCTATGTTCCTTCTGGTTTTCAAATAATACTGTATTGGGGAATATTACATTTCAACTTTAAGGCTGAATTCTAGTTACTTTTTAAACCTAGTCCCCAAGCCCTTGGCATGCAGTTGAGCAATTCCTGGCCTGCCTAGACTCATCCTTTTCAACTTACTGATTAGAACCAAAACGTCTTAAGGCTCCCATACCCTTAATCCCATGATCATTACCAAAGATAGTGATAAATGATAATGTTTCAGTGTTAATGAGGGAGTAAATAGCATGTTAATGATGTTTGCAGATGGATCTAAATTAGAAGAAGTTGTTAACAGCAATGAGGCTAGAAAGAAAATAATAAAAGTTCTAAAGAAGTAGAAACATACTAGAGGAAAAAAATAAATGAAAACAAACTGAAATGCAACTGATATATTGTGATAAACAAAGAGCTAATTAAAAAGAACTAACTACTGTCCTGGAGACCTAAATAAAAAACCAGCAAAAGGTATCTAAAGGGGATCTTATCCATGGCTTGAATTAATTAACACTTTATGCCAAAGTCTTTCAGGAGTGTCTTTAGATCTGTATTGTGTTGTGCTGGTAAATATTTAACTACAGGATCTATAAGAGAGAAAAAAAGTATTTGTGTGTGTGTGTGTGTGTGTGTGTGTGTGTGTGTGTGTGTATGTACAATTGATTATTAGAAAATTTACTGACATAAAGGATGTATAACACATTTACAAATAAGGAATGTATGATATTATTTATTGGAAATTCAATAAATAGCCAATTATGAACAAGTGTAGTTCTGACATGCATGCTGGCTGATATTTTCATTTACATTAAGATCAGGTGAAAAACAAAGATAGATGTCAAAACCTTTTTTGTTTGTCAATGAGTGAACAATTTTTTGGAATATTTCCTCAATTTTTGGTATTCACGATGTAACCATTACAGACATGATAGCATTTTAAGTTTAGTCTCTGTTATTAACATTTTATCTCTGTCTTTCTTAAGTCTAGATAATAAACAAAACAGTAGAACCTTGATTTGTAGCATTTACTGATTTCATGGTATAAACATACTCACTGCCATCAATTTCAGGCTACCAACTCAATGTCACTGAGCATGTGGAGTTAACAAGAAAGACCCAGTAGCAAACTATTGTATAGTGTCTTTACCACATTGAAAAAGTGAACAGAAATTACCTTAAGAGCATAGATAATGCTAAAATGTAATAAAATAATTAGGAAGTGGTGACTTCTGAGTATTCATTGCCTTTTAAAACATAATTTACTAAATCAAGAGCTTATATAATATAGGCTGGGCACGGTGGCTTATGCCTATAATCCCAGCACTTTGGGAGTCCGAGGCAGGAGAATCACTTGAGCCCAGGATTTCAAGATCAGTCTGGGCAGCATAGTGAGACCTCATCTCTATTAAAAAAAAAAAATAGCTGGGTGTGGCAACATGTGCCTGTAGTCCCAGCTACTTGGAAAACTGAGGCAGCAGGATTGCCTGAGCCCAGGAGGTCAAAGCTGAGGTGAGCCAAAGTCGCACCACTGAACATCAGCCTGGGCAACAGAGTGACACGCTATTACAAAAATAAAAAACAAAAAAAAGAGTTTATATAATTTAATCTATAATTTAACTTTGAATAGTGGTTGTTTAATAATTGGCTCATCTGGTTTCTGGAAATTTAACAAGAAATTCTGGCAGGTCATTATGGGTCAATTCCAACATTTTACTCTCAGTGACTTTTACTCCTGAGATTCAGGTCTATTTTCCAGCTTAAGAGGAATATCTCTAGGTTTTACAAACTCATCCTGTTCATAACTAAACTCATCTACTCTCCTCTGACTGTGACTATTCTGTCTTTCACCCAACCGCAGAAGGTAGACCTACAGAAGTAATTTAAGACTCCATATTCTTTAGCTCCAAAATTCACCTATCACTAATGCCTACTTATGTTGTTTCTAAAACAGCTCTTGGATTTTTTTTCTCCTCACTGACTTCAGACCTCATCAAGTCTAGTTTGCATTATTTCTGGACTAGCCCTCCTTCGTAAATCTCCCATGTCATTCTAGAAGAATGTTGGCCCTGCATTTGGCCTGCTTAAAACTAGATACAGATCACCATGGTTATTAGGTGAAAAGCCAAATACCCTGCCACTGCAGACAGTTGAGAGCATTACCCAGTGTCTTCTAATGATCTCCTGCCATTCTTCACCTCACTGGGGGATGAGGAACACACTCCACGCTCCAACCATTCATGCTGATGCATACTTCACAGGTAGTTCTCTTTGTTCAAGTACTTCTCTCTGTCTGTTATGTTCTTTCCACTATTCTCCATCAGGGGAAATTGCGTATGTGTCTTATGGACCATCTCTAAATGTAAAGCTTTACCTACTTTTCTGAAGAAGTGTTTCTTATTCTCTTTTCTGGCCCTCCTATTAGCAGTTGTTTACGTTTTTCTTAAATAACATGTGTGTCTGACGCAAGGCATATAATTTAGTGAATATTTAATTGATGGTCTTTTCCCCAATTTCCTAGTAACAGGGTATGGATTTTGGAATCTAGGTACCAGTAACTTGCTAATTATACAATTTGCAAATTATACAACCTCCTTACATTTCAGTTTCTTCATCTGTAAAATAGAAATCATGATGTATACCCTTTAGAAATGCTAGGAAGACTAAATCAGATATTGTTAATAAAACATCATGTGCCCAGTACATGCTCAAATGACAATTGCAAAACCATGTTGTGACTTGTGGTTCTTCTGATGGAATGGCTATAAATCAGGTTCCCATGATCCCTCCTTGGGTTCAATTAATTGCTAGGATGATTCACAGAACTCAGGAAAACACTTAACATTTACCTGTTTATAATAAAAATTATTACAAAGGATGTAGACAAACAGCCAGATGAAGGGATGGATAGAGCAAGCTGTGTGAACGTGGGGGGATGCAAAGCTTCTACTCTCTGAGGACCCTACCTTCCCAGCACCTCCATGTGTTCAGCGACCCCGAAGCACATCAGATGTCCTTGTTCATGAGTTTTACAGAGTTTTTTTTTTTTTTTTTGAGTTGGGGTCTCACTCTGTCGCCCAGACTGGAGTGCAGTGGCCGCTCCCGGCCACCGCAGCCTCGACCTGCTGGGCTCCGGCGATCCTTCTGCCTCAGCCTTCCAAGTAGCTGGAACTACAGGCGCGCGCTACCACGCCCGGCTGATTTTTTTTTTATTTATTGTAGAGATGAGGTCTCGCTTGCCCAGGCGGGTCTCGAACCCTGGGGCTCAGGCAATCCACTCACCTCAGCCTCCCAAAGGCGCGGGATTACAGGCTGAGCCACTGAGCCCGGCTGCCATTTTATTTCTTATTGAAAGAATAGACGAATATTTTATTTTTTCTCTCTCATGGCTGCTTGAAATGTGTTTTGTCTTGATTTCATTTTTTTGATGGTGGTTTTAAAATTTTTGTTTAGCCTCATTGTGTTGTCATTTTTAATGTATGTGTGTTTTTTTAACCAAAACTGGGAAAATCTTAATCAAATGTTTTCATGTGTACTGTAAAACTTCAGAGCATCAACATTTCTCTTTTGTGCAGTGTATAATCTTATACTCTCTTTTAGTTAATTACATTTATCTGCCAGTTTGTGATTGTGGCCTATTATGAATTTGATGTCATTCTTGCCTGTGTATTTCATGTAAAATCAACAGAAAATTTTGACTTTTCCAAAACATTGATCCAATTCACTATTCTGTATTAATTGGATTGTCAAATAATTCATGAATCTTAATACATCTACTAGAAATATATCTTTATTTTAAAAAAAATTTTATTGTAAAGATGTGGGGTACAATTCAGGGTTAGGTATACAAAAAGTGTTCATTATGCAGGTACTCTTGTTGATGAGGTCTGTACCCTTTCCCCAGCAGTTTCCCACTACTGCTATTCCCACGACCTCCTCCCCTGGCAGTTTCCTGCTACTGTCAATCGTTTTCTTATAGTATTACGATAATTGTTTAAAGTCCGCTTATGGGTGAGAACATGTGATACTCAGTTATTTGTTTTTGTGATAGATCACTCAATATTTTAGACTCTAAGTCCATCTAAGTTGCTGCAAAGTTCATAATTTTGTCCTTTTTTATGGCTGCATAATATTCCATTGTGTATATGTACCACTTTTTAAAATCCAGTCCTCTTTCTATGGGCAGCATGGTTGGTTCCATGTTTTTGCTATTGTGACTAATGCTGCAATAAACATGTGTGTGCAGATATCTTTTCATAGAATGATTTGAGTTCCTCTGGATATATTCCTAGTAGGGGGATTGCGGGGTCATATGGAATGTTGGTTTTTAGATCTTTTAGGAATCACCAAACTGTTTTCCACAGAGGTTGTACTAGTTTACACTCCCACTGACAGTGTAGAAGTGTTCCCTTTTCGCCACATCCTTTCCGGCATCTGTTGTTTTTTGAATTATTGATGACTCCAGTTATCCTGACTAGAGCTAGGTGGCTCTGGTTAGGAAGATTCCAAGGTATTTCATTTTTTGTGGCTATTGTGAATGAGATTGTGTTTTTTATTTGGGTTTCTGTTTGTTTATTGTTGGTGTATAGGAATACAATTGTCTTTTGCACATTTATTTTATACTGTGAGACTTTGCCAAAGTCCTTTATCAGTGCAAGGAAGTTTTTGACAGATTCTCTTGAGTTTTCGAGGTATAGAATTTCATGTCGTCTGCAAAGAAGGATAACCTGACATTCTCTTTTCCTATTTGGATACCTCTGATCTCCTTCTCTTGTCTGATTGCTCTAGCTAGGACTTCAAAACTATGTTGAACAGGGGGGATGAGAGTAGGCATGCTTGTCTTGTTCTGTTTTTCAGGGGAAATTATTCCAATTTCTGTTTAGCAGTATGTTGACTGTGGGTTTCTCATAGATGGCTCTTACTATTTTGAGGTATGTTCCATCTATGCCTAGATGTTCGAGAGTTTTTATCAAGAAGGGGTGCTGGATTTTATTGAAAGCCGTTTCGGCGTCTAATGATATAATCATGTTGTTTTTGTCTATACATTTGATGAGGAATTTAATTACATTTATGGTCTTGTGGATGTTGAACCAGCCCTGCTTCCCGGGGATAAAGCTTACTTGGTCATGGTGGATGATTTTTGAGATGTGTTGTTGGGTCCGGTTTGCTAGAATCTTGCTAAGAATTTTAGCATACGTGTTCATCATGGATATTGACCTGTAGTTCTCTTTCTTTGTTGGATCTTTACCTGGTTTGGGTAACATCAATGTGATGTTAGTTTCATAAAGTGATTTGGGGAGAGTTCCATCTTTCTTATTGCCTGGAATACTTTCAATATGACTGGTATCAGCTCCTCATATGTTATGTAGAATTCTGCTGGAAAACCATCTGGTCCAGGGCTTTTTTTTGCAGGTAGTTTCTTTATGACATAGTTAATTTCCTAGATTGTTTTGATCTATTTAGAGTCTCAATTTCCTCTTGTTTCAACCTGGGGGGTTGTGTGATGTCAGAAAGACCTCTATTTCCTTTTGGTTTTCAAGTTTGTTTCCATACAAGTATACATAGTAATCTCTGATAATCTTTGGTATTTCTTTGGGGTCAGTTGTGACTTGATCTTTTGCATTTCAGATTGTGTTTATTTGAGCTTTTTCTCTCTTTTTCTTGGTCAGTCTAGCTAGGGGACCATCAATCTTGTTTACCCTTCCAAAGAACTAGCTTTTTGTTTTATTAATTTTTTTGTAATATGTTTTTGTCTTCTATGTCCCAAATTTGGACTTTTATTTTGGTGATCTGGATTCTTCTGCTGAAGTTAGGGTCTTTGTGGGTTTTTTTCAGCTTTTTTTGGTGATTTGTTAGGCTGTTAACTTGTGATATTTCCATTTTCTTGATGTGTGATTGTAGAGATATGAATTCCCCACTTAGTTCTGTTTTCATGGTATCCCAGAGATTTTGATAAGATGTTTCTGCATTTTCATTTGTTTTCAGGAATTTTTAAATTTCTGTTTTGATTTCCATGTTGGCCCAGGAGTTGTTCAGGATCATGCTGTTTAGTGTCCATATCTTTGTGGGTTTGGGGGAAACTTTGTTGGTGTTGACATTTATTTTTAATCCACTGTGGTCTGAGAGGTGCGTGGTAATATTTCAATCTTATCTTTATGTTTGATTTATGACTGAGGATATGGTTGATCTTAGAGTACATTCCTTGTGGTGATGAGTAGAACGTATATTCCAGTGTTGTTGGGTAAAGTGTTCTGTAGGCATCAATTAAGTCCATTTGGTCAAGCATCATGTTGAGGTTCTGGATCTCCTTGTTGATTTCTGTCTTGATGACCTGTCTAGGGTTGTGAGTCGGGGATTTAAGTCCCCAGCTATGATATGTTAGAGTCAATATCTTTTTTTTTTTAGTTTACCTAGAAGTTGCTTTATGAAGGTTGGTGCTGTTATATTGGGTGCTTACATGTTTAGAATGGATATTTCTTGTTGATTGATTGAACTTTTTATCATTTTGTAGCGACCTTCCATATCTTTTTAAATTGTTAATAGTTTAAATGGCATTTTATCTGATATTAAGATCTTGACTCCAGCTTTCTTTTGTATTCCTTTCACCTGAAAATTTGTTTTCCTACCTCTTACTTTGAGTCTGTGAGTGTCCTTCCTGGTGAAATGAGTCTCTTGGAGAAAATATACTGTTGTATCATGGTATCTTATCTAATTTGCCATTCTATATCTTTTCAGTGGTGCATTTAGTCCATTCACATTCAGGCTAATTATTGAAATGTGAGAGTCTATTGCTGTCATGAGATTCTTATAGGGTTTGTTGTTGCTGATATTTGTTGTTTTTCTTTTGATTTTGGGGTTGATTTATGTGTGTTTTCCATCTTTTTTCTGGCATTCTTGAGAAGGGTGTTGTCATTTTTTTTCTTCTGTATCTAATACTTTCTTAAGTGTTTCTTGTAGAGCTGATCTGGAGATGGTGAGAACTCTTAGAGATTGAAAATCTGAGAAGGATTTTGATTTTCCATTGCTGATGAAACTTAGTTTAGCTGGGTAGGTAATTCTTGGTTGAAATTGTTTATCTTTGAGAACTTTGAAGATTGGACTCCAATCTCTCCTAGTCTGAAGTGTTTTTGTAGATTAGTTTGCTGCTATTCTGATTGGTCTTCCCCAGCAGGTAGTCTGACCTTTCTCTCTTGCTGCCTTCAGAATTTTTTTGTTTTATACCTACTTTGTGTAGGCGAATTACTATGTGTCTAGGAGTTGGTTTTCTCATTTCTTGTCTTGCAGGAGTTCTCTGAATCTCTGTTTGAATGGTCATGTCACTGATGAGATGAGGGAAGTTTTCTTGGATAACTTCATGGAATGCTTGTTCCAGGGTAGTCTCTGTCTCTCTATCTGCCTCGGGGATTCCAATTAATCTTAGGTTTTACCTCTTAACATAATTGCTCATATCTCAGAGGTTTTGTTCTTTCTTTTTAAGCTTCTTTTCTATGTTTTTAACAGTTTGGGTCAGTTTCATACCTTGGTCCTCAAGCTCTGAGATTCCTTCTTCTTGCTTGGTTAATTCTGCTTTCTATGTTTATCAGTTTGTTATTTCATTCACTGTATTTTTTATTGCTGTTATCTCAGTTATCAACTCCTACATTCTTTCTTCTTGTCTCTTCTCATTTCTACTTATTCTCTTTATTAGTATCTTGGTATCTGGGTTTGTGGTTTGAGACCAGTCATTCTAGGGGCTCTTTATTGTTTGCATTCTGAAGTCTGTATTCTCAGTGGTTGACCTCCCAGGGATCAGTGTGAAACCCATATTCTTCCTTTGGTTTTTCTTCATTTTTGCAGGTTTTCTTCCCATCTTTAATTCTGTTGTTCAGTGATGGGGGGTAGCTTTTACTTCTGTTTGCTCAATCTCTTATTCTTCCTTATGTAGATCCTCTGACTTTGTTCAATTCTGAAGCTAGACTGGGGGTGGGGTCAGTGCTTTTTGCAGTTTTGAGATTTAATTGAGGGGGTAGCTATGATTTGGAAACTCTCGGTAGATCCCAGTATCTTTTAACAGGTGTGTGGGCCCCTTGGAACGCATTACTCAGTACATTACAATCTGTCCACGCAGTGGGGATGTATGTTTGCCCCCTGAAAGCAAAATGAGGTAAGAAAAAGGAAAGGAATGAAAAAAGAAAGGAGAAGGATGAAAGGAAGCCAGAAAGAGAGAAGAAAAAGAGGGAAAACAGACATGCATACCAACTAAATAACAGAGATAGAGATAAAGACAGAAAAAAATGAAAAACAGAAAAACCCCAAAACATACATACACTGATGAAAACAAACTAACAAACCAGAACTCCCCTGATGATGAAGAAAAAAAAAAAATTGAAATAACAGAAACAAAGCAAGTATGAAAACACAAACAAAAACAGAAAGAGAGAAGGAAAAAAGCCAGCAAAACAAAAACTGAAACAAAAAACAAAACAAAAACAAAACAAAAACTCACTCCGTGGTCATTTCTGTAACTCCAAGTTCCTTTTGACTACAGTCTCTGTGTTAGTGGGCAGCTCTGGTCTCCAGTCCTTCCCCTCTGCTCTCAGCACAGGCTGATAGAGTTGCTCTCAGCATGGGTCAGATGTCCAATGGACTACTATGGGAGGAGAGTGGATCAGTTCTGGTCTCACCTGACTTGCTGCCACTGCTGTCAAGTCTCCCACTCAGACATGACATGTCTTTGCCTATTCCAGCGTGGGGTAGGGGCATCTGTCTCTCTGAGTCAGATGAGGAGATAACCTCTAGGTCCTAGGTTGGAGGCTGGGCAGAGCTGGACAGGGAAATGCTAGTCTCTGCCTGGTCCCAGGACAGAGAAAATGGCACCGGTTGGTGTCTCCTCACCAGTTGTGGGGCTCCCTTCCAGATTTCCATGGTCTGATTTCTCTACAGTTACTGGGGTTATGTCACTCTGCTGTCACAGGTGATGGTGTAGGCTGGGTGCCAGGTGGTGAGGTGCAGCTGTTTTCCTCTACCTCCTCTCCAGAGAGCTCTGAGAACAGCAGACAATCCTGCATGCTGGGGGCTCCAATCTCAGGGTGGTAAGGGATTGCAGTCACCTCTGGAGGAGAGCTCCAGGTGCATGAACCTGAGTATCCCCTCAGATGGACTTTCACTAGCCCACTAGCACACATCCACTCATGTGGAGAGTCTTTATAGACACTTGCTTTTGTGGAGACTTTCATAGTCTGATCTGTTCCATCGCCATCTTGTTGCCACCCCCTATATCTTCTTTTCTGAATGAATTCTGCCACTGAAGTTAATTTCCAAATTTTTCTGCAATTTTTATCTCAGCGTTAGAATATGCTATATAAAATTTCTATCTTATTTTGCCATATTTTACCTTCTATTAATTTCTGTGAAGCCAGTCTTCATTCTAATAAATTTTTATAAACTGTTTTTATATATTTTATTGACAAAAATTTTATATATTTATGATGTACAATATGCTTTGATATGCACATATGTTGTGAAATGACTAAATTGAACTAATTGACATATGCATAACCTCACATGCTTACCATTTTTGTGTGTGATGAGAACACTTAAAATTGCCTTTTAGCAATTTCCAAGTGTACAATGCATAGTGACTTACTGTAGTCACCATGTTGTACAATAGATCCTTTGAACCTATCCCTTCTGTCTAGCTGAAAGTTTGCACTCTTTGACTAACATTTTCTGATCCTCTTCCCCCTTCTCCACCCAATAGCCACCATTCTCTCTGACATTTTTATATTCCACATGCAAGAAATGATAAAGGAAGCTTTGCTTTATTTATGTTAAATCCAGGAGACTGTGCTTTCATTTTCATTAGAATGCTCAAAAATATATTTACCAACTGCAGGTAAAAAGGCAAGCTGTACTTCTGAATAGACTTTTTGTATACTGTTTATGTTCAGATTTCTCTCCTGCATTTCTGAAAATATATTTTAGCATTCTTAAAATATTCACCCCTCACTTCAAGGATTGAATAGCCTTGTAAATGGGCAGAATATCTCACCACCCTGAGAATCTTTTTCTTATCTGTAGAATCTTTAAGGAAAAATGCCAGGAGACATGTGAGTTAAATCTATTCCAGGTGTGGGATGAATCTGTAACAAAATATGAAGGTGATGCCTTCAATGATGTTGGCAGGGATCACCCATCTCCAGAAATTTTTCATCTTCTGCTATGGTTTGGATATGGTTGGACCCCTCCAAATCGTATGTTAAAATCTGATACTCAGTGTTAGAGATGGGGACTAATAGGAGCTGTTTGGGTCATGGAGGTAGATTCTCTATGAATAGATTAATGCCCTCCTGGGTGTGGATGATTGAATTCTGTTAGTTCCTGCAAAAGCTGGTTATTAACAACAGCCTAGCTCCTCCCCACTCTTGCTTCCTCTCAGCACTTGTTGGCTCCTCCTCACCTCTCACATTAGTGCATGCTCCCTGAGGCCCTACGCCTGCAGAACTGTGAACCAAATAAACTTCTTTAGAAATTCCCCAGCCTCAGTTATTGCTGCATAGCAACATGATGGATGAAGACATCTTTCCAAACTAAAACTTTGTCCTTATTGAACACTAACTCTCCATTTCCCTTTCCCCAGCCCCTGGTACTCCCCATTACTCCTTATTCTACTATCTGTCTCTGATTCTGATTACTCTAGGGACTTCATATGGGTTTAATCCTCAGTGTTTGAGCTTTTTGTGACTGGCTTCTTTCACTTAGCATAATGTATTCAAGGTTCATATTGTTATAGCATGTGTCAGAGTTTTCAGCATTTTTAAGGTCATTGTATGTATTTATCATACCTACAGATGAACACTTGGGTTGCTTCTACCTTTTAGCTACCGAGAACGATGCCATAAACATGGGTGAACAAATATCTCTTTGAGACCTTGTTTTCAATTATTTTAGGCACAAATCCAGAAGTAGTATTGCTGGTTATTTGTAATTTTATTTATTGTATTTTTAGGAAATGTCATACTGTTTTCCATAACAGTTGCATCATCTTATGTTACCAACGATGGTACATGAGGGTTCCAACTTCACATCTTTCTCAACTCTTGTGATTTTGTTTTGTTCGTAGCAGCCATCCTAATGGGTATGAGATGTTACCTCAATGTCATTTTGATTTACTTTTCCTAATGATTAGTGATATGGAGTATTCTCTCACTTGCTCCTTGTCCATTTCTGTATCTTTTTTGGAGAAATGCCTATTCAAGTCCTTTGACCATTTTTGAAACAAGTCACTATTTTGTTGTTGTTTAGTTGTAGGAATTCTTTATATATTCTTGGGTGTTAACTTTGTGCAAATCATTCCCAATTCCAGAAAATAAAAAAGAATGAAAGTTGCCTAACTTATATTGTATGACCTCTGTGAGAAAACTAGAACATTAGTACGGAAAAGAACATTAGTAAGGAAAAGTATAAGTCATTTTCTTGTGTGTGAAAACAAGATAAAAAAAGAAATACTAACTCAAATATTAACTTACCAAAACCTTCAGAGTGTTAAAGAAATCATACATCAAAATCAAGGAGGGTCTGTTTCAAGCATGCAATTATGGTTTGACATCAGAAAATCTTATCAATATACCCACCATATTAATGAACTAAAGAACCAAATTTATCTAGCCTTTCAGCAGAGATTGAAAAGACACTAGACAATGTTCAACATGTATCTATGATTACACCTCTTTTTACCTCAAGAAAAGTAAGAAAATGGAAGCTTTTCTTCACCAGATCAAGGTTGCACAATGAAAGCTTGCATCAAACGACACTCAACAGAGAAACATTGGAAATATTCATTGTGGCCGTGAACAAGACGAGGTTGGATAATGTTCAACATAGGATGAAGGAAGAGAGAAAACCAGTGAGTTCTGGCAGAGAATATAATTTATACTGAAAACCTCAATATATCAATAAATAGCAAAATTAATTTTCTAAACATTACCAGATCAACAAACAAAAATAGAGCATTCTTTTTCACCATAAGTAACTAATGTAGAAAATCAAATGGAAAATAAGATGTCTAAAATTGTGTGTATCTAAGAATTAATCTAGGTAGAATGTGTGAGAGCTTTATGGAGAAAATGTAAAAATCATTTTTAAAAAACCAGCCTAAAAGAAGAACTGAATAAATGGAGAAATATACCATGTTCATGGATAGAAAGTATAAACATTATAAAAAATTAATTTTTCTTACATTATATATTAAATGTATTGAAATTTAATTGAAATTTCAGAAGGAATTAATTTTGGAATTTCTCTCATAGATCTAAAATTTATGTGTGAAGTTTGCAACTGAGACATTTATTACTAATAGGCAGGAGGGGGTATCTTTGCCTGATATTAAGGGCATAATAAAATCTTTTTTTTTTTGAGTCTCACTCTGTTACCCAGGCTGGAGTTGCAGTGGCATGTTCATGGCCACCCCAGTGTCAGCCTTCCAAGTAGCCAGAACTATAGCTGTATGCTACCATGTCCAGCTAATTTTTTTTTTTTTGTAGAGATGAGGTCTTGCCAAGTTGCCCAGGCTGGTCTCAAATCCATGAGCTCGGTCAATCCTCTTATTTTGACCTCCCAAAGTGCTGGGAATACAGGCTTCAGCCACCATACCCGGCTATTTAAACTTTCAAGTTCACATTTTAGATATTGTTAAAGATGTTTACTATATAAATTTTTTGCCACACAGAAAGTACTAGAAAATCTAGTACTATTCAATGACTATACTTGTCATATACTCACTGCCTTAATTAAAAACTTATTATTTTGCCATATTTACTTTATCTGCAACTATTTTTTAAAAAAATAGAGCATGTGTTTGCATGAGCCTAATGCCACTAGCACACTTAGTAAAATTAATAATTGCTTAATATTCTTTAATACCCAATCCATATTCAAAATTTTTGAAATTATCCCCAAAATTTTTAGTTGTTTTTCACCCTTTCAATTTCAATCTCTCTCTCTCTCTATATATATATGTATGTGTGTGTGTGTTTGTGTACACATACACACGTATATATGTACACACACACACACACACACACACACACACACACACATATATATGTATGTGTACTTTTTGTTGTTTTTGAGACAGACGGTCTCACTATGGCAATAAAGTTTCTAAAATCTTGGGCCTTTTCTGTGATTCTTTCCTGTACCTTCATTTATTTATCTGTTAGTGTGCTAGTAACAAACCATTGGAAGACTGAGGGAGTAGGATCGCCTGAGCCTGGCAGGTTGAAGCTAGAGTGGCTGTGAGCATGCCACTGCACTCCGGCCTGGGTGACAGAGTGAGAATCCAACTCAAAAAATAAAAAAACCCAGAAAGTTTAAAAAAATAAGACTTTTGAATTGACTTTAATGAATCATATCATACTATTTTAAAATTAGAAGGATAAAATATATGCTAGGTAAACACAAACTAAAAAGTGGTATACTAAATAACCAAAAACTGATATAACTACATCGATATCTGAAGATACATCTTTAAAGCAAGTCATTACTAGACAAAAGGACGATAAAAAGTTCTGATAAAATTTCAACTCACTAGAAATATACAATAATTCTAAATTTGTTTGTATCTAATAACAGTCTCAAAATAGATAATGAAAATTTTGTTGTTTAAAGGAGAAATGGACAAATTCACCATCTGTTGATTTTAACAGAGTATCAGAAATTAAATTAATTTCTTACAGTTTGAGAGACTGATAAGTCTCAGGTTGAGGGGACACATTTGATGAGGGCTTTGTTGCTTGTGAGGACTGTCTACAGGGTCCTGAGACAGTATAAGGCATCACTTGGCGAGGAGGCTGAACATGCCAACTCAAGTTTCTCCCTCTTTTTATAAGGCCATTAGACCCACTCCTGTCATAACCAATTAATCTTGTAATCCATTAATTCATGATTAATCCATTCATAACTGCAGCGCCCTCATGACCCAGTCACCTCTTGAAGTCCTCACCTTTCAGTACTGCCAAATTGGGAATTAAGTTTCAGCATCAATTTTGGGAAGAACAAACACTGTCATAATGGGAGATCTAAATATAAATTTCTAAGAGACTGATGAATCAAGGAACTACAAAAATCAGTGAAGACACAGAAAATTTGAAATGTTTACCAACACTCTTATTTAATGGGCATATGTAATGTAATTGTGGATGAAGATTCTCTTTAACTGCACACAAAGGAATGTTTATGAAAAGTGACCAGATCTTGGCCTTAAAGCAAGTCTCAACAAATTTTAAGGGATTAGTAACATAGAAGCCATCTTTCTTAACATAATGCAATATAGTTAAGTATCAAAAACAAAGAGATGGCTAAAAATTCGCTATCCTTTCAGGAATTTTAGAAAATACTACTGGATAAATTGTAAGTCAAAGAAAAAAGCATAATGGAAGTTAAATGATATTTAGAATCGAATGATAACAAGAATACTAGATATTAATATTAGGACCATGTAACTAAAGTAATGCTTAGAAAGACATTTATAGCATAAATCTTCACATTAAGAAAAAAAAGGATGTAAATTAATGAGTTAATTAACCAGTTTAAGAAGATATGAGAAAACAAAAAGCAAAACAAGAATAAAAGAGAGAATGCACAAGTAAACAATTTAGAAATAAAAGAGAAACATAATTACAGATGCTAAGGAGGTTAAACAAACAAACAGTAAGAAGCATTGATGAAAAATTTAATTACAAAAAATTGGGACATTTTAATGAAATTGACACATTCTAAGAAAATGTTATTCAAAATTGAACCAAGAGTAAATAAAAAATCTAAGCAGTCCTATAAGCATTAAATTGATAACTTACAACATTCTCATGAATAAATGGCATGCTTAGATGGTTTTGTGTGTGAGTTTCACCTAGCATTCAAGTCACAGATGGGTGAGGCCTCTATGGAGAAAATATGGAAGGACATTGAAGACCTCTTAAATGGAGAATGACATATTATTCATTGACAGGAAACCTAAAGATCATAAATATGTCAGTTCTTCCCACATTCATCTATGGATTCAATTTGATTCCAACCCAGATCCTAACAAATTCTTTTTTGGAATTGGCAACCAGATTCTAAAATGAATAAGAAAAACTAAAGAGGAGGGGTTAGCTATTTCAACACCAAAGAAGAACGCCAGGCAGGGAGACTTGTGGTACCAAAAATTAAGGCTTATTATAAATTATTATTGTGATCAAGACAGGGTATTTTTGGTGCAGCGAAAGTTAAAATTGACCCATGGGATTGAGTAGAATTTCCAAAACAGACCCACAAGTAGATGAAACCTTAATGTACAACAGAGGTGACATTTCAGATTAGTGGGGAAAGAGTGAACTACAGGCATTGGTCAACTTTTAAAACAAGGACTAGATAGTCCGCTTTATGGTTCTCAGAGTGTCTGATGCAACGACTCATCTCTGCCGTGGTAGCATAAAAACAGCCATAGACAATACTGTATGTGAACAGGTAATCATGGTTGTGCTCTAATTAAACTTAATGTATCTGCACTGAGATTTGAATTTCATGTAATTTTCATGGGTGATGAATTATTAGTTTTCTTTTTCTTTTTTATCAACCTTTTAAACAAAAACCCCTTTAGCCATGAGGCTGTAAAAAAACAGCTGAAGGGCTGGATTTGGCCTGTGGGTCAAAGTTTACTGATCCCCACCAGTGAATAGTACTCAAACATCTGCATAACCACATGGACTTCACCGCACACAGAAAACGACCATTTGGGGAGGATTTCAGACTTATATGTGAAAGATAAAAATGTAAAACCTTTAGAAGCAAATATAGGAGAACATATTTATGACCTTGCTATAGTTCATAAACACAAAAAGATAAAACAAATAAAACACAAAGAGGTAAATATGATTACATTAGACAAAAACATCTGTTGGCTCAAAACACAGTCCAGAGCAAATGAAAAGGCAAACCAGCCCCGGAAGAAGATATTTATAGCTAATTGGCGAAGATTAGTATTCAGAATATATAAAGAACTCAAAAAAAGAGAAAAATAGAAACAACTCAACAGAACAGTGGACAAATATGTGAATAGGCCCTGCATGGGAGGGGGGTAAATACAAATGATCAATAAACATGTGACAAGATAGAACACTTTATGAGCTGTTAAAGAAATATGAATTAAAACCTGGTAAGATCCTATGCTATAATGCCACATTGACAAATGTCTAAAAATATGTTCAGTAATTGCAACTTCTGTATACTGCTGGTGGGAAGCTTAATTCTTGCTTTCTTTCTATAATAAAGCTGAAGGATGTCATATCCTACGACCTGGCAACTCTAGTTGTGGCTACTTTGTAAGTGATCGTTTCAGTTTAGTGAGTCACAATCAAAATTAAGAAAAAAAAAACACTAAATGATTACAATGATAGAGAACAGAATTTTATCAGAGTTTACTTCATCTAGTAAGGGTAAGTTTTTTAGTAAGAACTTTTGTTCTATTTATATACCTCAGGGAGAGGGAGAGGGAGAGGGATAACACAGTGCATTATGAAATATTTTTCTTGCTATGAATCTTGGTCAAAAATGTTTGAAAGCCTCTGCTTAGAGAAAAAGGTGCTCCAGGTATACCAGGAGGCTTGTGGAGAGTGCTTATGGCAATCTTGTCAGTAATGGTGATAGCTGGGAACACCCGAAATTCCTGCTGATAGGAGTCAGGATAAGTAAACTATGCTGCATTCTACAGTGGGAATATGAGGAAAATGAATGAACAGTGGCTACAATTCATCAACATGGATGAGGAACTTAATATTGAGCAAAAAAAAAATCAAGTTATAGAATGACGGTGTTTGATTCTATTTTTCAAACTTCAAAAAATGCAAACTCAATATATATTGCTAAGGAATGCATTTACATATTGTTATGGGTACATTTATTAAATTTTTTAAAAAACAGGATAATAGACACACAATTTATTAAGAGGGAGAGAAAAAAGGTCTAACTTTTTTTGGTAACAGCTTTATTGAGATATAATTTACATACCATATAGTTTATTCATGTAAAGTATATAAATCAGTGGCTTCTTGGTATATTCAAGGAGGTGTGAAACTATGATTACTCTCAGTTTTAGAATAATCTCATCACCTATAAAGAAACACTGAACCTGAATCCGTCCATCCCCTCCAGCCCTAAACAATCATTACAATCACTAATCTACTTTCTGTCTCTGTATGTTTCCCCATTCTTGATAGTTTGTATCAGTGCTATCATGGACCATGTGACTTTTGTGACTAGATTCTTTCATATAGCATGTTTTCATGGTTCCTCCATGTTTTAGTACATACAGCACTTCCTTTTAATAGCTGAATGGTATTACATCATATGTATATTCCACATTTGCTTATCCATTCATGAGTTGATGTATCACCTTTGGTTATGATGAATAATGCTGCTGTGGTCGTCAGGGTTCTCCAGCAAAACAGAACCCACAGGAGCTTATCTGTCTATTTTGAATAGTTGGCTCACGCAATCACAGAGGATGAGAAGTCTCCCTATCTGTTGTCTACAAGTTGGAGACCCAGAGACTCAGGAAAGCCAGTGGTGTAATTCAGTCTGAGTCCAAAGACCTGAGAACCAAGGGAGCTGATAGTTCGGTCCAAGGGCAGGAGAAAATGAAATGAGATGTCCCAGCTTGAGCCACAAGGCAGGAAAAAAGGGGGTAAATTCCTCCTTTCCCTGTCTTTACTTCTATTTGGGCCCTCAATTGATAGGATAATGCCCAGCCACATCTGGGAGAGCCACCTGTTTTATCCAGTACACTGGTTCAAATGCTAATCTCTTTCAGAAACCCCCTCACAGGCACACCCAGAAATAATGTTTACCCTGGGAACTCCATGGCAGAAGAACTAAAAGGCATCGAAATGGACATGTTAAAAAACTGTTGGCCGGGCTCGGTGGCTCAGGCTGTAATCCCAGCGCTTTGGGAGGCCGAGGTGAGTGGATTGCCTGAGCCCATGGGTTCGAGACCCGCCTGGGCAACTTGGTGAGACCTCATCTCTATAATAAATAAAAATAATAGCTGGGCATGGCAGCACACACCTATAGTTCCAGCTACTTGGATGGCTGAGGCAAAAGGATCACCGAAACCCAGCAGGTTGAGGCTGCAGTGGATGGGAGCGGCCACTGCACTCCAGTCTGGGTGACAGATTGAGACTCCAACTCTAAAAAAAAAGTAAAAACTGTTTAGAGCAGTGGAAAAAAGAATATCAACAGGTGTATTGCATCAAACGAAGAGTACTTTGAAGGTGATTGAAGTTTAAACATGTAAGAATAAATACGCAATTTTTAATAAATTTCAGGCTTTTTGGGTCCCCCTTCATAGATACGAGATTTAATAAAAACCCATTAAAAAACATATGTAGTCCAGGATATTCCTGGGGTATATCCAGAAATGATAACGTTACCTCTACAGAAGGGAATTGATTGGCTGAGGGCTGGAGTAGGAAGCATGGAGTCTTGTCTTTTTTTTCATAGCTTTTTTTATAATTTGTATACATACATTTGTGTGTGTCTGTGTGTGTGTGTGTGTGTGTGTGTCTGTGTGTGTGTGTGTGTGTGTGTGTAGACAGTAGGGAGACAGAATGATCAATCTATCTGTCCTTGATCTTCTGATTCTTCTTTCATGTAACCTGAGCCTGATGTTCTAACCCCCTGAACAGCTTGGATCAGAGGAAAAACTACATGCTTCAGCATGAGGACAGTGACGTTCCTTCCTACTGTCATCCTGCACAGTCTGGTTAGTCACTGTGCCAGCCCCATCTGAGATAACTTTGACAGGTATCATCTAGAAGCCCTCCTACTCAGGGAAACAGAGATTTGATGTCATTGCAAGGGGATGACACTGATGGATGAATTGCGATCACCTGACTCAAGGTCCACCACTCCAAAGATATCTGGCAAGCCAAAGTGGGGACCAGCCCAAAGGGCTCTGGTTACTGGGGGCAGGAAGTAATTAGCTAAGCCAAGTCCACTCTCTCCTTCCAGAAGGAACACTCTGAGGATTGTCCCACTGCAACCCAGAGGAGAATGGAGTGGAGATGTTAAGAAAGGCCGAGTCTCCATGGGAAAAAGACCATGGGGTCTGTGAGAGCAGTTGGTCTGCAGATGCTGTGGCTCCTGCATCTTATTTCCAATTTCAGTTCCAGTCCACTGTATCCTCTTATTAAAGCGATTTTTCTGCTAAAAGCCTGGAGAATGTAAATCACTGGTTCTTGCTTTCCTGCCCTTGTGTCCACAGTAAGGGTGCTAAGCTTCCTCCTAGACACCCCTTTCCTGACCATGTGGACTGCAGTGAGAGTGATAAGCTTTCTCCCAGATACCCCCTTCCTGCCCACATGCCCCACAGTGAGCATGCCACGCTCCCTCCCAGTTTCACCCCAACCCCCCTTCTGTCCAATTTGCCCAGGTTGTGACAACTATGAGCAGATGTCAGAAGAGATACTTATTTGGGGTTTGCACCTCAAGAAGCAGCCTCTACACACCCAGGCAATAATGGATTTTGGTTTCTGTTCTGAAAATGGGTGTTTCTGAACTGCGGGTGAGAGGGAGAAAGTGAAGTGGTTTCTTTCTGGACTTCGGGCCAAGCAGGCTCACTCTGCTCCCAGTGTGGGGGAACTTGCCTACAAGAACATTTTATCTGGTGCCATTTGATCTGAAGTTGGTGGAAATGTTTGCATGGCCTGGCAGTGATCAGTGTCAGTTTGGGATGTGAGTTTTAGTCTCCCTGGGCTCTTATGGAAACTTCCCTTTTGACTTCTGTCTCTTCATCCTACCTTGCCCCCTTGGCCACTTGTTCCTCCTTGATCTCTCCTCTGTTGATGACAGATGCCAAACTCCATAAAATATTTAAGATGGTTTATTCTGAGCTAAATGTGAATGACCTTAGACTCATGGGACAAATCCCCAGGAGGTTACAAGAATGTGTGCTCATCATGGTTGAATTGTCGCTAGCTTATACATATTTTAGGAAGATGGAACTTACAAGAAACCATAAAGCAGTCCATGTGAGATTTACACTGGTTCTGTCCAGGGATGCTGGGTATCTCCAAGCGAGGGCTTCCATGCCATAGGTGGATTCAAAGATTTCCTGACTGACAATTGATCAGCTAGAGTTATTTAAGGAATTCTGAAAGCAGGAAAGGAAATGGCAGCTTGAAGAAAAAAAAGGGAGCCAAGTTTCTTGATACATAGTTAAATCTTTTTTTTTTTTTTTGAGTTGGAGTCCCACTCTGTCTCCCAGACTGGAGTGCAGTGGCACACTCCCGGCCACCGCAGCCTCGACCTGCTGGGCTCCGGTGATCCTTCCGCCTCAGCCTTCCAAGTAGCTGGAACAACAGGTGTGCGCTACCACACCCAGCTAATTTTTTTATTTATTGTAGAGATTAGGTCTCACCAAGTTGCCCAGGCAGTCTCGAACCCGCGGGCTCAGGCAATCCACTCACCTCAGCCTCCCAAGGTGCGGGATTACAGGCTGAGCCACTGAGCCCGGCAAACCTCTAATGGTGGTGGTTGATTTCAGAGAGAGCAGTAAGTATCTTAAAAAGTGCCCAGAGTCCCCAAAAGACAGATTTACAGGGTCATGAAATGCTTTGATTTTCCTTATTTATTTGTTATGTGATGTGATGCCAGAGCCAGGTTGGAAAGTAAATGACATTAAAAGTTAGGCATTTGGCAAGGTAAAGCAAAAAGGTCCATGTTTAGATGCCAGCACAAAGAACTGATAGGCACTGCCCACTGCGTCCAGGGCCTGGGGCTTCTAGAGGGAAATGGAGATGTGGAGGAAAGACACCCTTCCTGAGTCCCTGGGCCTGCCTGGGTTCCCTCTGGTAGTGCTCTTCCCACCTCTTCAGTCCTGCTGCTTTCTTTGCCAGTCTCTAGGGAGTCACTTGCCCCCATTTCTTCTTCTCAGGTCCTGTAGAAAAGCAGATTGATTGAGAGCTGGTTCCAGTCTCTTTGTAGCCTTATATTGAACATGTTTGTTAGGGTGGGTTATAAGCAGGTGACTTCATTTTGGGTGTTGGTTGCCTAGCCAATAGTCATCTCTATACACACACACACACACACACACACACACACACACACACACACACACCCCAGTGCCACTCACCTCCTCCCAGGCTAACAGAACCCTGTCACTCACTGGGCTCAGCCCTCCCACAGATCCAGGGGATGCACTGGGGTGGGCCCAGCCTATCAGGGTAGCCCCCTCCCCTTTGTCTGTGACTGGTTTGGGGGTGGAAATACGACACAGTTCTGGCCAATGGAGGGTGAGAGCAGGTCACCCCGGGGACCATGGCTATGATTTTATAATCTGAAAATAGAGACAAATAATGAGAAACATATTCCTCTCCTCTGAGACACTGACAGATGGCAATATGCCACTTGAGGCTGCTGCAGCCACCGAGGGCCATGTAGGACAACACTGCATAACCAAGACCAGCGTGATGGAAAAAGCCAGAGTCCTTAATCGCCTTGGGAGCCCCTGAACTGAACCTGGCTCTTCCTTGTAAGGATACAGTGAAGGTCCAGGCTGTTGAAACTATTCTTAGTTTACTTTTGCCTTGTGCAGCCAAATCCTTCCTATTGGGATCAATGAATGTATGGGCTTTGCACTGTCTAGGGTACGCCACTTACAGTGCTTTTCTTCTGGCGTGCATACTAAGTCCCTTCAATCCTGTTCCCATGGCCTCAGCCTAGCATTTCCTGCTGGTTTTAAGAACAAAATGTCCTGTGTGGATAAGAACGGGTAGATAGCATCTACCCCTCATTCTGGGCTTGGTATCCATGGGGGGATAAGAAGGAGCAGGGGCACTAGGATCTGCCTACCTGGCTCCTTCTTTCTTGTGACAAGGGCAGGTCATCGGTTGCATCATGGCAGGCACAGTGACCACTTCAATCTGGGGCATTCGTCTGGACTCCCTCAATCTCTTCAGTTTCATTCTAACACTTTTCAGGAAGAAAACGATTTACACAGTGAATATTGGCCTTATGTGAAAATGCTTAAGGTGATGTACATCAAGATATGAAATCACTGGCATTTTATTTTATTTTAATTTTTATTTATTTTCTTTTTTTTTTGAGTTGGAGTCACACTGTTGCCCAGACTGGAGTGCAGTGGCTGCTCCCGGCCACCGCAGCCTCGACTTGCTGGGCTCCGGTGATCCTTCCGCCTCAGCCTTCCAAGTAGCTGGAACTACAGGCGCGCACTACCACGCTCGGCTAATTTTATTTGATTTATTGTAGAGATGAGGACTCGCCAAGTTGCCCAGGTGGGTCTCGAACTCGTGGGCTCAGGCAATCCACTCACCTCAGTCTCCCAAAGGTGCGGGATTACAGGCTGAGCCACCGAGTCCGGCTATCACTGGCATTTTAAAGCCACCGTGGGAGCAGCAAGATCCTGACCAGTAAGAAAAGAAGTCCCACATTCCACCTCTTCTTTGAGAAACCCAAGATCTCTGCAAGACAGGATGCAGGGCAGCCAGTCTTATCCCAGAGTGACTTTTAGAGACAGAGCTTCTCAGATCCAAAGTCAGTGTAAGGGGGGATGTGGCGAGGTCATGAATTCAGCAGAAACTTCATGAGTCAGCTTTGAGGGTTGAGGGGCTTGGTGATTGGGTGCAGAGGTGAAGGAAAGGAGGAGCAAAGGGTGACCTCAGGCATCTGATTGAGCATCCTGGGTGGAATGCTGCAGGAGGGGGAGTCAGGCACTGAGAACAGGACCCCAGAAAGAGAGGGCACAGGCTGAGGAGAGGGGCCCGAAAGCAGACTCCTGCATGGGGATTGAATGGAGTCAGGTGGAGCACCCTTCATCCCTAGGAAGGGAGTGTGAATGCAGAGAAAAGCAGTGACCCATGGTGGGACTAGTGTGGGAAGTGGGCAGAGTGAAGCCACAGTCTGGCTGAGGGATCTTGTATGAAGCTCTTAGCGTCTTGGGTTCTGATGCCAGACCCAATGCATGGGAAATTCAGTCTTCTGTGAGACTGTTGTAGTGTTGGACACGCGGTGCTCTGTGACTACCAGCTGCTGTCTCCCTTGTTGGTAGCTATGTGGTTGATGTATCATCTGGTGGCTGGTCCTGCTGCCCACTGTGTAGCCCTAAGGAGTCTTCAGTTTGTGTCTCTCTTTCACAACCAGTGAATGTCCATAGCTTGGAGACAGAATGTGAGGAGGAAGTTGCTCAATGAAGCTATGAGCAACATGTTTTAAGAAACAAAGCCAGGCTCGGTGGCTCAACCTGTAATTCCGCCTTTGGGAAGCTGAGGTGAGTGGATTGCCTGAGCCTGTGGGTTCGAGACTCGCCTGGGGCAACTTGGCAAGACCTCATCTCTACAATAAATCAAAAAATTAGCCAGGCGTGGTAGCGCACGCCTGTATTTCCAGCTACTTGGAAGGCTGAGGTGGAAGGATCGCCGGAGCCCAGCAGGCTGAGGCTGTGGTGGCCGGGAGTACGTCACTGCACTCCAGTCTGAGGGACGGAGTGAGACTCCAACTCAAAAAAAAAAAAAAAAAAGAAACAGTGTATTGACTGGGCACAGTGGCCCTACAGTGCTTTGAGAGGCTGAAACGGAAGGATTGCTTGAACCCAGGATTGCTTGAACCCAGGAGTTTGAGATTACGGTTTGAGCTACAATGGCAGCACTGCATTCCAGCTTGGGTGACAGAGTGAGACAGGTCATGGTGGAGCCACATGGGGGAGCTAGTCAGGCACAGTAAGGCTACTCAACTTTTTTCCGAAAAGAAAAGAAAAATGAGCAAGCCTGATATGAAAACTGGTGTTATCTAATACTAATGTTTTAGCACATGGTAAAGTTGTATAATTTTATGAGAGCACTTGGAAGTTTAGTTTGAAAAAGCAGATTAGAATAACTATAGACTGTTTTTTATTCCCTGTGCATTATCACTGATTAGTTAATTAACATGTGGTCTTTTTGCTTCTGTCTGGGAGGAGGGTTGATAGATCTAATTTGGAGAAATTTATCATAAAAAGAGGAACATGAACTTTAATACTACATTTTGACCCAGCTGCCTCCCTGAGGGGAAACTGGTAAGCCACAGTGCAAGCCTGAAAGGACCTCCCAGAACAGGCAGCAGAGAAGGGTGGGAGCAGAGGTGGCACACATGGCTCCATCTTTGCCTTGTGTGTTTCGGGGTGTTATCAGGTAGTGAGGGAGGAGGCTGAAAGTGTGAAAAACTGGTGGACTATTGGTCGTCCAGGCCTGAGATGTCAGGAGGAAAGCAGGAAGGAGGTAAAGTAATTAAATAAGGAGTTTGGAAAGAGTATGCCATGGAGGGAACATGGGGTCTTGGTGGCACAGCATTTTGAATATCTTGGACCATTTGCCCTTGGGGCAGCAATAGAGGTCAGGTTGAAGGAGAGTATCAGAGACAAAAGACAGGCCTTGGGTTCCTTAGCTGGTATTGAGGAGATTCCAGGTGTTCCTCTCCAGTGAGAGGATCCTGAGATCTTCTAGTATGCATTTCAGTGGGGCAGTAACCCCTATAAGCCACCCCGTGGGTTCCCCATGAGGAATCCTAAAGGGAGAGAGGGATGGGTCCTGAGAACAGTCTTGAGATGCCAGAGAAAGAAAAAAAAATCTGCATTCTCAGTTGGCTTCCTAAAAGAGAATCAGTGGAATTAGCCTGCGTGGGTGTGGTTATCAAATGAGAAAGCTTGTTTCCTTAACTCCTCAACCCACTGGAGGTAATCCTTACATTAGTTGCAAGGCTGTTCCTACACGTGTTTGGAAGACTTGGCACCAAGATTTCTGAGAGGGTGACTTGAAGCCCCAGTAGAAACCTCCAAACAGAGACCATAGACCCTCAGGATAGTTCTCAGGCCCTCTAATAAAGGATAGGGCATCACATGAACTCACCAGTTATGTGCCTTCATACTAGATAAACATGAGGCAATGGGGAGAGGTCCAATTGATGCAGCTAGTGGTAGGCAATGAGGGTGAGAGGGCAAGGAGCAAAGAGAGAGGGAACCAGGAGTCAAGAACCTCGTCTCTCACCCTATTGGGTGATGGCAGTCAAAAACCTTCCATCAGAGGCCTTGTTGTCTTTCCAGCATGTAGCCCTGGCAAAAAGACCATCCGTTGCCTTCTGAGATCTAGTCCAGTCCATGGAGAAACTCAGAGAACCCGGCTTTGAGAGGAAATAAAAGTATACCCTAGTCTCTCACTCTATCAGGCCTCAGTGGGCTGCAGCCTTTCCTTGAGACCTTCAAGTTCACTGGAGAGCAGCCCTGGCCAGAGCCATCACTTGCCATCAAGTTCCAGCGTAGTCCACTGAGAGACTTGGGCTGGAAAAGAGGGGAGTGAGGGAGAGTGTGGAGGAAACGCCACAAGGAGTAAAATCCCCATACAGAGTCACCAAAATGTGAGGTCAGGAAAAATGTTATATCAGTTGGCTGGTGGGCTGAGTGAGCAGTGCTGTGGGTAAGATGCAAAGAATTGCAAAGTAGATTAGAGAGAGTGAATCTACCTTCCCAATTCTGGGGCTTAGACAAAATATTGGAGCTTAAACAAAACACTGGAGCTTAAAACACTGGTTGTTTGAGGTTGAATACTTTTTAAAATTTTCCTTTGGTGGGGAAGATCACCATGGTTATGGGGTTGTGGTCTGTTTTACATCATTATGAAAGGGTCAGGTAAGCACAAGAACTATAGCCATGGTGTTGGGTGGGAGGTCGATGTCACATAGGTCATGAAGGGCTGATCACAGCAGGTTCAGTCAGTTTGTCACTTTATGACTGGAAGACAAATATTTGCAATAGAAAAGTAACCGGTACCTGGGGGAAGGGGGAGGTTGTAAGACAATTATTAATTGCTACTTCTGGAAAAGTGGTTCTGCCCTTTGTTAATGATTGAGGGCAAGTTAAAGCATTTTTCTAAGAAAACATGACAGAGCTAAGCAGTATTAAAATGGCTGCACTTTAGCTAAGGTTACTCTATTTTGGCATTTCACCCTTTCAGAGATGAAGAAGACTGGTCCCTTCTCCAGGATGACTCATTTCCTGGCCTTGTTCCCAGGGCACCCAACAATGTGAATATCTGTTTCCCTCATTGGTAACACTGAATTCTTTCTGTGAATATTGTGTCTACTCTCCATGACCAGATCAATGCTCTCAGCATTCTATGTGCCTCTTCTTTGTAGTACATATCATATTTGCAACTTAATTTTTACTGTGTGTTTTTGTGAGTCATCTCTGTTTTTCTTACAAGAATTGTTATTTCCTGTACCCAGGCACTGAGACTCCTAACATCTACCTTAATGTTTTACATATCAAGGTATTCCCATTAAAAGGAATAAAGGTATATAAAGGTATATAAAGGCAGAACAATCATATAACTGAACTTGAAAGAAAAGAAAAAACCCAAGTGCCAGGAATGAAGAATAAATTTAAAGATGAAGTAACCTTATGAGGTGATACCTGGGTATCAGAGATGGATTGGGGTGTGTGGATATCTTGTCTAGATCTAGACCCTAAGGGTTTGGAACTAGGATTTTAATGCCTATGTGGGGACAGGAAAGCCAGTTGTACACCATGAGAGATATGGAGTGGGAACTGAAATTCCTACATATAGCTGAATTCCTAAGAGAAGTCACCCTTTAGTGAATGGGAAAGAAAAAGAAGTCTGTCTGTAGCTCTGAGTGGAAACATCTTAAATTTTCCTATAAGAAATTGCAAAATCAAGTATTTTTCTATGGACAAGTGGGAAGTTTTATTTTTTCTTTTTAGGAAGAATCGCTCAGTTAGACTAATGAAGCCCCTCAATCATTCTTAAGATGTAAATTCAGGGCACAATGAACTCATACAAGGAAATAACCACTAATGAAAATTAACTTACACTAAGAAATTACAAACCACATGGATATATAACCAATCAGGCAGGGAAACAGTAGACACAATCAATGAGATAATTGGTTGCTTAAGAATTTGAGATAACAGAACATTCTAGTACATATATTTTGGTGGCTATATGTGAGAGGGGACCCCTCCCCAAGATGGAATTATTTTTTGGAGGGCAGGCCTCTTGTAGTACAGTTTTCCGTCATTAGGTAAGTGTTCTAGGAAGCCATTGGCATCAGGGTACCAGCTAACATTGTTGTGAAAGGCTGGGTTCAGGTTCAGTTAACTTTTTTGGGAGACTCTTTCAGTGCATTTGCCCATTTCATGATGGGTAATTTACAAGCACACCAGCCCACACTGTGCTGAATGTTCAGCAGTTTTTGAACAAAAGCAGCATGATCTTCATGCTCCACCCTCCTTATTCACCTGATCTCACCCTGATTGACTTTTTGTTTGTTTGTTTCTCTGGATGAGAAAAGTCCTCAGAGAGAAACGTTTTGCTGATGTGGAAGAGGTGAAACAAAGAAAACTGCATCAACATTGATGGGTAAAAACTTTTGATAAGTGGAAAAAGCATCTCCATAGGTGTATCAAATGGAGAGTACTTTGAAGGTGACTAAAGTTTAAACATGTAAGAGTAAATACATAATTTTTAATAAATTAATTCCATTTTGGGAGTATCCTCCCCCGGTACACTCCTTTCTCTTGAGTGCATGCCAGCAGTATAATTTTTGGGTCATGGGTAGGGGGAGTATGTGGTTAGCTCTAGTATATATAGTGAAACTATCTTCCAAAGCAGTTAAACCAATTTATACTCTTTCCAGGAATCTATGTAAGTTCTAGTTGATTCACTTTCTTGAAAACACTCATTATTGCCATTTAAAAAAACTTAAGTCCCTCTAGAGAAAGTATAAATATATAACTTTATGGTTTTAATTTGCTTTCATCACATCGGCAATGGTGGTGAACATTAAATATCATTTTAAATGAAATTTTAAAATAGTATGAAATCATGTCATGTGACCCTTAATCATTTGACTCTCATTCTTTGCAAAGCAGCTGCTCAAGCTTTTGAGCTTTTTAATTGGGTTGGGTATTTACTCACTTTTTCTGTTAATATTTTAAGCTTATAAATCACAGAATTTTGAAGTCTTTATCTGCTTACTAAAATATGTGGATCATGTCTGAGTCTGCTTCTGTGGAAGGAACTTTTACACCTGGATTATCAATCCCCTTCTGTGTCTTAGTTTAACTAGAATTTTAAAAACTCTGTGTTGGACATTGTGCGATACATTGTAGAGGCACTAGATTTTATATTTCTCTAAAGAATAGACAATATTGATAAGGAAGGCTGTTAAATTTTTGTTGAATCACTTTGGTTCTGTGAAAACTTGATTTTAGACTTTGTTAGGGCGGGTCAATTTCAATTTTCATGTTACTTTTAAAGCATAGTTATTAATACCTGGGCATATATTTTTGGTTTGTTTGTTTCAACAGAATCCCTTGTGTGTTAAGCCATTAGCCTTTTAGAAGTTTCTCTGCTGTGCCTCTTGGAATGTCTTGCCCCATATATGTTTAGCTTAGGACTTGTCTGTACACGCACGAGACATTTTTTTCACGACTTTTTGGGTGCTTTGCCCTGAACCTGGTATTCTATCCCAGATGTCTTAGAACATTTCTGAACTCCAGTCTGCTTCCTCCACTTAATGAGGCTGTTAAGATATGCTTGAGTCTACTTTGTTGTGTCAAGGTTTGAGAAATACTCACAGGTAGAAGTTGGAATGCATATAAAATTCATCTTCATTGGTTTTTTTTTTCTAAATCAAGTATCTTTGTTGTTGTCCAATGCCTACAAGTTCTTTTGGAAATAGTTCACTGATTCATAGAAAGTTGCAAAGACGTAATACAGAGAAGTTTCATGTACCCTCTCTGTTTCTCCCAGTAGTTACATCTAAAGCAAACTGTAGTGCAATATCAAAACCAGGGTATTGTGTGTAATGTGTGTGTATAGCTATAAGCCAATTTTATCACATATGGAGATTTGTGTCACCACCACCAGCAGCAAGAAATAGACTCTCCATCACAACAAAGCTCTCCCTCTCATGGTCACAACTTCTCTCCTCCCACCATTGCTAACCCCTGGAAAATACTAACATTTTTTTCCATTTCTGTAATTTTGTCTTTTTGAGAATGTTATATAAATGAAATCATAAAATACGTGAAATGCTGAGATTAGTTTTTGTCCTCCAGTATAGTTTTCTTGGTATCCATGCAAGTTGTTGCATGCATCAATAGCTTGTTTCTTTTCATTTCTGAGTAATATTTCTTGGGTATGGATATACAGCTGTTTGTTTAATCATTCTCATAGAACATTTTAGTTGTTTCCAGTTTTAGGTTATTACAAATAAAAGTGTCATGATCCATCATGTTCAAGTTTTTTTTTTGGTGATCATAAGTTTTTATATCTATGGATTAAAGGCTCAGGAGTGGAATTGCTAGGCTATATGGCAAGTGAAAGTTGCTTTGTAAAGAAACTGACAAACTCTTTTCTAGAGAGGTTGTCCTTATTTGCATTCTTACCAGCATTGTGTGAAAGATCCATTTTCTTTGTCAGCATTTGGTATTGTCCCAGTTTTCCATTTTGGCTAGGTAGGCAGGGGCACTTCATTGTGCTCTTAGTTTGTAATTCTACAATGGCTAGTGATATAGAATATTTTTATATGTGATTTGCCTTCCATATATCCTCTTTGGTAAATATCCCTTCATGTTTTTTGTCGACTTCTAATTGTATTTTTTTTTACTGTTTTTTTTTCTCCCTGCTGTTCTAAGCTCTACTGTTGAGTCTTGAGAATTCTTTATGTTTTCTAGATGTGAGCTTTTGGTCAGTATGTGGTTTGCACATATTTTTTATTTTACTCATATTTTCTCCCAGTTTGTGTAAGAACTTGTCTTTTCATCCTCTTAAAAGTATCTTTCACAGAGCAAAAGTTTTTAATTTTGATGAAGCTAAATTTATAATTAAAAAAATGACTATTTTTTTGTGTCATGTCTAAGAATACTTTTTAAGCCCTATGCTCTAAAGACTTTTTCCTATTTTGTCTTCTTTATTAATGTGCTTTATAAAGTTTTATGGTGTTATGTTTTGCATTTTACTCTGTGGTATTATTTCTCAAAAGAACCAAAAATAGAATTACCACTCCACCCAGAAATCCTATTACTGAGTATATACCCAAGGGAACCCACAAATAGTTCTACCAAAAAGATACCTGTGCTCATAGGTTTATCACAGCATTATTCACAATATCAAAAAGTTGGAACCAAATTAGGTGTCCATCAACAGTGGACTGGATAAAGAAAATGTAGTACATATACACCAAAGAATACTGCGCAGCCATAAAAAGAATGAAATTATGTTCTTTGCAGTGACATGGATGCAGCTGGAGACCATTATTCTAAGTCAACTAACACAGAAACAGAAAAGCAAATACCACATGTTCTCATGTATAAGTGGGAACTAAATACTGGGTACACATGGACTTAAAGATGAGAGCAACACTGGGTACTCCTAAAAGAGGGAAGGAGGAAGGGAGGGCCAAGGGTTGAAAACTACCTCTTGGATACCATGCTCAATTCAGGGTTCTTTTTTTCCTTGCCAGTGGGTATCCAATTGTTTCAATGCCATTTTTTGAAAAGGACTATCTTTCTCTATTTAGTTGCTTTTGCATCTTTATAAAAAATAAGTTGTCTACATTTGCAAGGATCTATTTCTGGGTTATTTATTCTCCTCCCTTGATCTATATTTCTGTCTACCAAGACCACACAGTGTCAATTATTTTAGATATATAGTAAGTATTGGGATTGGGAAGAGTGATTCCTTCCACTTTTTTCAAAATTGTGTTAGCTATTTTAGTTCCTTTATCTTTCCATATACATGTTATTTTTAATTTATTTTTATTCTTTTCTATACATCTATAAAAATTCATATTGAGATTTGAAAGGAATTATGTTAAACCTGTAGATCAGTTTTGGGAAAACTGACATCTCTAATATGTTGAGTCTTTGAACATGAACATGGAATCTCTTTCCATTATTTAGGTCTTTAATTACTTTCACTGGCATTTGGTAGTTTTGTTAGATTTACACCTAAATGTTTTTATTTTTGAACAATTGCAAATAGTATTTATTTAAAATTTAAGTTTTTATGTTGTCAATACTAGTACATAGAAATACAAGGTGGGGGGGACACAAACAAAACCCGAAATTACTTTTTGGAGGGCAGGCCCTTGTAGTACAGGCTTCCCCCACTAGGGAAAGTTTTCTAGGAACCCATCGATATCCATGTACCAACTAGCATTGTTATGAGAAGTTGCATTCAGCTTCAGTGAATGAAGTTTTTATAATGTCTTTATAAAGTTTTTATTTGGAGATTCTTTCAGTGTGTTTGCTCATTTTATGATGGGTGATTTACAAGTGCACCTGCCCACACCATGCTGACTGTTTAGTAATTTTTGACCATGGCATAAGCCCTGTGCCCTACCCTCCCTATTCACCCAAGCGACTTTCTTTTGTTTTCTCGCATGAAAAAAATCCTCAGAGGGAAATGTTTTGCCAATGTGGAAGAGGTGAAACAAAAAATGGCGGAAGAACTAAAAGGCATTACAACTGACAAGTTCAAAATTGGTTTTGAGCAGTGGAAAAAGCATCTTGTTAAGTGTACTGCATCAAACGGAGAGTACTTTGAAGGTGACTGAAGTTTAAATATGTAAAAATAAACACACAATTTAGAAATAAATTTGGGGTTCCCTCCCATATATATATTTTTTTCTTTTTGAGTCAGGATTTTGCTCTCACTTTCACTCTTTTTACCCAGGCTGGAGTGCAATGGTGTGATCATAGCTCACTGCAGCCTCAAACTCCTAAGCTCAAGTGACCCTTCCACCTCAGCCACTTAAATAACTGAGAGTACAGATGCATGTCACCACACCTAGCTAATTTTTTAATTTTTGTTTTTGTAGAGATAAAGTCTTGCTATGTTGCCCAGGTTGTTCTCAATCTCCTGGCTTCGAGCAATCCTCCTGCCTTGGCCTCCCATTGCTTTTGAGGATTTGGTCATAAATTCGTTGCCTAGGCCAATGCCCAGAAGAGTTTTTCCTAGATTTTCTTCTAGGATTTTTGTAGTTTAAGATCTTACACTTCAGTCTTTAATTCATCTTGAATTAATTTTTTATATATTTTAAGAGGAAGGGTTCCTGCTTCATTCTTTTGCATATGATTAGCTAATTTTCCCAGCATCATTTATTGAATGGGGTGTCTTTCCCCTGATGTTTACTGTTGTCAATTTTGTTGAAATTCAGTTGATTGTAGGTGAGAAGCTTTATTTCTTGATTCTCTGTTTTGTTCCATTGATCTGTGTGTCTATTTTTGTACCAGTACCTTGCTGTTTTGGTTACTATAATCTTATAGCATAATTTGAAGTCAGATAATGTGATGTCTCTGGTTTTGTTCTTTTTGTTTAGGTTTGCTTTGGCTATTTGGGCTTTTTTTGTTTCTATGTGAATTTAGGAATTGCGTTTTCAAATTCTATGAAAAATGACGCTGGCAATTTGATAAAGATTATGCTAACTATGCAGATGGCTTTGTGCAGTGTAGACATTTTAATGATATTAATTGTTCCAGTCCATGAGCTTGGAATTTTTTTTTATTTGTGTCATCTTTGATTTCTTTCATAAATGTTTTGTAGCTATCGTTGTAGAGCTCTCTCACCTCCTTGGTTAGATGTATTCCTAGGTGTTTTGTTTTATTTTATGTTTTATGGCTAGTGTAAGTGGGACTGTGTTCTTGATTTGGTTCTTAGCTTGGACATTAATAGTGTATACAAATGCTGCTGATTTTTGGATGTTTATTTTATATCCTGAGTTTTTACTGAATTTGCTTATCAGGTCTAGGAGTCTTTTGTTGGAATTGTTAGAGTTTTCTAGATATAGAATAATATCATCTACAAAGAGATAATTTGACTTCCTTTTTTTTCTACTTGGATATTTTTTATATCTTTCTCTTTGCCTAATTGCTCTGGCTAGGACTTTAAGATTAAGTAGAAGTGAAGAGAGTGAACTTCCTTGTCTTGTTCCAATTCTAAGAGGGAGGAAGAATGTGTCCAACTTTTATCCATTCAGTAGGATGTTGGCTGTAGGTTTGTCATAGATGGCTTTTATTATTTTGAAGTATGTTCCTTTGAAGTCTACTTGGCTATCAATCTTGTATATCCTTTAAAAGAACCAACTTTTCATTTCACTAATCCTTTGTGTGTCTTTTTGGTCTCATTTTCTTTTTTTCTCTCTTTATGTTATTATTGAGATGTGGAGCACAAGTCAGGATTAGGTACTTACGTAGTCCAAGTGCAGGTGAAGTTTGTGCCTCCAACTTGTCACCACTTCCCCTGTTTTAGGATCAGGTATCCTTTGTGATGCCACATGCCACCTGCTTCCCCTCCCATCCCTTCCTTGGCAGTGTCCCGTGACTGCTGATTCCTTCATTGTAGCATTGTGATAAATATTTAGGATCCACTTATGAGTGAGACCATGTGGTATTCAGTTCTTTGTTTCTGTGATAGACCCATTCAGTTTGCGGTGAAGTCCATAATTTTGTCCTTCTTTATGGCTGCATAATATGCCATCATGCATATGTATCACATTTTCTTTATCTAGTCCATTTTAAATGGGTAGGAGGGTTGGATTCTTGTTTTTGCTATTGTGAATAGTGTGACAATAAACATGTGTATGCAGGTATCTTTTCTGTAGAATGATTTAGGTTCCTCCTGCTATAATCCTAGAAGGGAGATTGCTGGATCATATGGAAGGTCAATTTCTCGTTCTTTTAAAAATGGCTGCATTGTTTTCCATAGAGGTTGGACTAATTCACATTCCTACCAACAGTGTAGAAGCATTCCCTTTTCTCTGCACACACACCAATATCTGTTTTTTATTTATTTATTTATTAATGATGGCCAGCCTTATTGGAATTCACTGGTGTCTCAATGTGGTTTTAATTTGCATTTCTCTGATGATTTGTGAGGCTGAGCATTTTTTCATATGTCTATTGGCTGCTTGTATGTCTTCTTTTGAGAAGTGTCTATTCATGTATTTTGCCCACTTTTTAATAGGGTTGTTTATTTTTCTCCTTTCTGCTTATTTGAGTACCTTGTAGATCCTAGATGTTAGGCGTTTGTCAGACACATTATTAGCAAATATTTTTTCCCATTCTTTGGATTGTCTTCTTGCTCTCTTGATGGTTTCTTTTGTTGTGCAAAAGCTTTTCAGTTTAATGAGGTCCTACTTGTCTACTGTAGCTTCAAATCCACTTTTGGGGATTTGATCATGAATTGGTTGCCTTCTCCTATGTGCGTAAGTCTGTCTCCTACATTTTCTTCTATGAGTCTTATAGGTTGAAGTTTTACGTTTAGGTCTCTGATCCATATAGAGTTTATTTTTGCATAGGAGATAGGGGTCTTGTTTCATTCTTCTACATGTGGTCAGCCAGTTTTCCTAGAACTTTTTGCTAAATAAAATCTCTTCTCCCCAGTGGTTGTTATTGATGGCTTTGGTGAAGATGAGTTGGGTTTTTGGTTTCAGAATTAAGAGATTGGGTTTTGCTTCTAGAATCTCTATCCTGTTTCATTGATCTATATGTCTGTTGTTGTACCAGTACCAGGTAGTTTTGATTATTGTAGCCTTATAATGAAGTTTAAAGTCTGGAAGTGTGATACCTCTCACTTTGTTCCTTTTGCTGAGGATTGTTTTGGCTATTCTTGCTCTTTTTTTGCTTCCACATGAATTTCTGTATTGTCATTTCCAGGTCTGAGAATAATGATGCTGGTAATTTGATGGGTATTATGTTGAATCTGTAGACTGCCTTGGGTAGGTTGGACGTCTTGACAATAGTGATTCTTCCATGAGCATGGAATGTCTTTCCATTTGTTTGTGTCCTCTTTGATTTCTTTAAGCAGTGTTTTGTAGTTCTCATTGCAAAGGTCTTTCACCTCTCTGGATAGGATGATGCCAAGGTATTTAATTTTTTTTTCCAGTGGCTGTTGTGAATGGGATCATGCTTTTTATTTGATTCTCAACCTGTTTGTTACTAGTCTATAGAAATGCCACCATCTTTTGCAAGTTGATTTTGTACCCTGAATCTTTACCAAAGTCATTTATCAGTGTAAGGAGATTTTTGATAATCTATTTTTGGTTTTCAAAGTATAGGATTATATTGCCCACAAAGAGGGATAGCTTAACTTCCTCTTTGCCTATTTGGATAGCCCTGGTTTTCTTCTCTTGCCTGATTGCTCTAGAAAGGACGTCCAGCACTATGTTTAGCAGGAGGGGTGAGAGTGGACAACCTTGTCTTGTTTCTGTTTACAGGGAAAATGCTTATAACTTCTGCCCATTGAGCAATTTGTTGGCTGTGTGTTTATCATAGATCACTCTTATAGCTCTATTAAAAAATGAGCAAAGGACTCTGAGCTCTAACTGTTTTGAGGAATGTTCCTTTTATGTCTAGGTGTTCAAGAGTTTTACAAGAAGGATTGGTGGATTTTGTTGAGAGATTTTTGTGTTTAATGATATAATCATGTGATTCTTGTTTTTAACATTTGTTAATGTATTGAATTCTATTTATGGTCTTGGGGATGTTGAACCAGTTCTGCTTCCTGGGAATGAAGCCAACTTGGTCATGGTGGGTAATTCTTGAGATGTGTGGTTGGATCTGATTTGCTAGGATCTTATTGAGAATTTTTGCATTTATGTTCATCAAGGAGATTGACCTGTAATTCTCTTTCCTCGGTGAGTTTTTATCAGGTTTGGGTATGTGATGTTAGCTTCATAAAATGATTTGTGGGGAATTCCATTTTTCTCGATTGCCCGGAAAACTTTCGGAAGGATTGGTATCAGCTTCTCCTTGTATGTTTTGTAGAATTCAGCTGGAATTCCTTTTTTTTAAAGGTAGACTTCTTATGATGAAGTCAATTTCTTGGACTGCTACTACTCTGTTTAGGGTTTCAATTTCTTCTTGATTCAATCTTGGGAAGTTGTGTCATGTCAGAAAATCCTCCATTTCCTTTAGGTTTTCAAGTTTGTTTCCATGATGTACATAATAATCTCTGATAATCTACAATTAGAAATGCAAAAGATGAAGTCATAAGTGATCCAGAAGAAATTCAACTTCATTTTAGATTTTATTTCAGTTCTGATCTGATTATGTGTTTTTCTTTTCTTCTGTTAGCTTTGGGTTCAGTTCACTCTTGTTTTTTTTTCTACTGCCTTTAGGTGTAGCATTAGGTTGTTTAGTTGAGATCTTTCTATCTTCTTGACGTGGGCATTTGGTGTTCTAAACACTCCTCTTAACACTGATTTTGTGGCATCCCAGATATTTTGGTATGTTACTTCTCTATTTTCATTTGTTTCAAAGAATTGTTTAATTTCTGTCTTGATTTTGTTGTTTACCTAAAAGTTATTCAGGAGCAACTTGTTTAACTTTCGTGTAATTGTGTGGTTTTAATGGTTCCTTTTGGTATTGCTTTCCACTTATTTTCCACCATGGTCAGAGAAGATGCTTGGTATAATTTTCATTTTTTGGAATTTGCTGAGTTTTGCTTTATGACCAAGCATGTGGTAGATCTTAGAATATATCCTGTGTGCTGATCAGAAGAATGCATATTGTTGGTAAAATATTCTGTAGATGTCACTTAGGTTTAATTGGTCAAGTGCTGAATTTAAGTTCAGAATTTCTTTATTAGTTTTCTGTCTTAGTGATCTGTTTAAGGCTGTTAGTGGGCTGTTGAAGTTCCCCACTTATTGTGTGCCTAAGTCTTCTTTTAGGTTTAGTAGTAATTGCTTTGATAAATCTGGGTGCTGTGATGTTGGGCACATATATGTAGGGCAATTAAGTCTTCTTGTTGGATTGGACTCTTTATCATTATGTTTATTGTACTTTTTTTACTGTTGTTTAAAAGTATGTTTTACATGATACAAGAAGAGTAACCTCTTTTTTTTTCATCTGTGTGGTACATCTTTTTTCCATTCCTTTGTCTTGAACTTATGAATATTGTTGCAAGCAAAATTGGTATCCTGAAGACAACAGAAGGATGGGTCTTGTTTTTACTTTTTTACTATTTGCCACTATGTCTTTTAATTGGAATTTAGGTCACTGACCTTTAAGATTACCATTACTATGTGGAGTTTTATTCTTGTCATAGTGTTGTTAGCTAGCTGCTTTATAGTCTTGGTTTTGTGGTTGCTTTATAGGGTCTGTGAACTATGTACTTACATGTGCTTTTGTGGTAGGAGGTGTTGTTCTTTCATTTTCATGTTTAGAATTCCCTTAATCATCTCTTTAGAGCCAGTATGCTATTGATTGCTTAGCGATTCTTAGTGTTTGCTTGCTTGCAAAATACTTGATTTCTTTTTGGTTATGGAACTTAAACTGATGGGGGTAAGAAATTCTTGGCTGGCATTTCTTTTAGCGATGCTAAAAATGTGCCCCCAATCTCTTCTTGCTTGCAAGGTTTCTAATGAGAACTTCACTGTTAGTCTAATGAGTCTCCCTTTGTAGGTAATAATGTCCCTTCACTCATGCTGCCTGGAAGATTTTTCTTTTGCATTTACCTTAAATACTCTGATGACTAGATGCCTTAAGGATGGTATTCTTGTATAATATCTTGCAGGAGTTTTCTGAATTTCTTTTGTCTGCATGTTGACCTCTCTAGCAAGATTGAGGATTATGTCCTCAAATATGTTTTCAAGGTTACTTCACTTCTCTTCTTTTCCCTCAGAAATGCCAGTCAGTCATAGATTTGGTCTCTTTTGAAAATCTTATATTTCTCAAAGACTTTGTTCATTAAAAAAAATTCTTTTTAAAATTTTTTGTCTGACAGTGTTGACTTGAAGGGTTGGTCTTCAAGCTCTGAAATTCTCTCTTCTACTTGGTCTAGTCTGTTGTTAATGCTTGTGACTATATTTTAAAATTTCTGGAGTGACTTCTTCAATTTCAGAAGTTTAGTTTGATTCTTTCATAGTATGGCCATGTCATCTTTTAGTTAGATGATTTTCCAGGTTTCTTTGTTTTGTGTTTCTACTTTCTCTTGGGTCTTGTTGAGTTTCTTTGCCATGCATATTCTGAAGCCTATATCTATCATCATAGTCATTTCATTCTGGTTAGGATCCTCCTGGGGAGCTGGTGTGATTCTTTGGAGGTGTTGAAACCCCATAGCTTTTGCATCGTTGGAGTTCTTATACTGGTTCCTTCTTACCTGGAAGAGCTCGTTTTTTAAAAATTTGCTATCATTGGAATGGGACTTCTTTTCTCTTCTGTTTGTCTTTGTGGGTATGCCTATGGCATAAGTTGTATATGGTTGATTGACCTGGAGACCTGAAGTCAGCAGGGCAAAGTGAGTTGTGGGAGGTAGTAAGCAGTCATGCTCTTTATAACAGTGTTTTGGCCAATGACTGCATGTAAGATGATGGTCCCTTAAGGTTATAATACCATATTTTTTTACAGTACCTTTTCTATGTTTAGCAATGTTTAGATACAGAAATACTTACCATTGTGTTACAATTGCATACGGTATTCAGTCAGTAGAGATCAGTGACAAGATCAAAGAAGTCACGTAGGAAAAGGGCTGTGCTGGCCAAGGCCCTGGATGTTCAGGGACAGGCGAACCCTCTGGACACCTTCCTGTGACAGGTCAGCTATCCTATCCTAAGTCAGGAGACTCTTCCATGGCTTGTAAGGAGTCCTAACTTCAGAGCCCTATGGCCTAAATTAGTCTTGTAGTCTTTCTCTGAACCCTTGAGACTCCCATAGAAATTGGACTTCACAACAACCTTCCAAATGAAATGCTGAAAAGCAAATAACTTAGGATATTTGAGCCATTTTTACATAAACGGCTTATCCCTGCTTTACTGCTCATTGCTTTTGGATCTAGTTGGCTTGCACTTTCTCCTAGCTGGCTCAGGACTATGGGGCATTGCAGAAAATTTATTTCCTAAGCCCCTTTGCCAATTTACTTCTAGATATGAGTTATATGCAGTTATGCTCCACATAATTACATTTTGGTTAACAACAGATTGCATATACAATTATAATACTGTATTTTTATGGTGCCTTTTCCATGTTTAGATGCACAAATACTTACCATTGTGTTACAGCTGCATGCAGTATTTAGTATACGCTGTGCTGGTTTGCAATCTACTAGCAACAGGCTACCTTATAGCCTAGGTGTGTATTAGGCTAGACTGCCTAGATTTGTGTAAGTATGTTTTATGATGTCTACACAATGGTGACATTGCCTAAGGACACATTCCTCAGAACCTATCCCAGTTAAGTGATGCATGCCATGAAGAACTGTGTTACCTGTTACACACAGAGTTGAAAAGTGAGTGGCCCATTGGCTGTGTGCAGGGCCATATTTCTGAAAGAGTCTTCCCATCAATACAGTCATCTCAGCGACTCTCTAGAACTGCCCAGGTGACTCCCAGGTCCATCTAGATGCTACTTCCCACTGACTCTCTAGGCCAAACTCTCTAGCTTTCCTCATACCTAATCTAGTGAGTGGAGATACCCTTTGTGGAAATAGCTAATAAAGCAGTCTCATAGGGTGCACGTTGGAGGCTGAGCTGTGCTAGAGCTGGAGTCCACACACAGTTGGCTCTCTACTAAGAGGCCCACTTGGAAACCCCCCACGACCTCCTGGAAATGCACCAAGGGAGAAAAAGAGCTTTTATGTGCACCAGTGCATGGAGGAGGAAGCTGGAAGATAAAGGCGAGGAGTAAAGAGGTTGAGTCTCTGTGCTATACCCCATGTGAGGCTGGTGTGTCTGACTCTGGCAGGACAGCCGCTCCTCTGTGACCCAAAGTCTCTGTGGTTCACTACCCCTTTTCTTGGGCCAGTGAATTTCTGAAGTTGTTCATCTCTGGGATGTCTCGAGCCCTTTTTGGGCTTCATGTAGTTTTAACTAGGTCCTTGCATTAACGTTCCCCTCATGCAATACCTGAAATGACTCAGTTTTCCTGCTTGTACCCTGATTTATACAAGCTCTCCACTATTTTTTCCTTACATCAGCTTACCCTACAACTACACTCTCAATAGATTGTATTTATTTATGATTTTGTTGTTGTTGGAGATTGTGCTACCTAAGTTTTTATGATCAATATACACAGCTATTGACTTGAATGAATGAATCATGTACTTACTTCACTTATCAGAACACGCGAGGTCAGAGAGCCCCTGCGTGCAGCTTTGTGTAGGAGAGACTCTCACCATGATGTGCCAGGTCCACACACTGATGATAGAAAACATGGTAGGAAAATTTACCAAGCTATCAGTGTGCTTTATTCTCTTTGCTGCAGATGCTTTTCTCTCTTTAAACGAAGTAGCCAAACACTTGTGCTTGTGCTTGAGGTTACTTTGGATGAAAGATTAAAAAGAAGTTGCCAGAATATGCTCCCTCTGTTGATTTGTTTTTCAAAGCCTGGGATCCTTGGAAAGGTGATGCTAAGTGGTCCCAGTAGGGCAAGGAGAGTGCCTTTGAGGAGTTGCTCCCCCAAATCCAAGGCTTGGTGAAGAGTCTCCATGTTTTCCTGATGAGCATGAGGTAGAGTCTAGGGAGTTTCCTTGCAGGGCAGAGAGCCAGGTTCACCTGGCAGGAAGATGCCGTGGGCTGTTCAGTGGTTTTCAACCTGCTAACTATGACCTGAAAGAAGTATCCAAGCCCTGGAAGCATCCCAGGAACATGCAGCCTAGAAATTGCAATCAACAGAAACTGTCTATGGAACAATGGCCAAAAGACCTTTCCTCAGTTATCCTAGGTTACGTAAAGCCCCTGAAATCATCGCATGGCACGTGGGGGAAGAAATCCCCAGTGTCAGTGAATTTCTTTTCTGCCTGGTGGATTGGAGTCTTGGTACATATTGGAGTTAATGTAGAGACATAAAGAACTGTATTACTTGATACACCCAGAGTGGGAAAGTGAGCTGCCCGCTACCCGTGTGGAGGGCCATATTTCTGAGAGAGTCTTCTAATCAACACATTCATCTCAGAGACTCTCTAGAGCTGCCCAGGGGACTTCCAGGTCCCTCTAGATGTTACTTCCCATTGACCTTCTAGGCCAAACTCTCTAGCTTTCCCCACACCTTATCCAGTGAGTGGAGATACCCTTTGTGGAAGTAGCTAACAAAGCAGTTTCATAGGGTACAAGTTGGAGGCTGAACTGTGCCAGAGCTAGGACTAACACACAGCTGGCTCTCTACTAAGAGGCCCACTTGGAATTCCCCATGACCTTCTGAGTGCACCAATGGAGAAAAGAGCTCATTCCAGAGACACAGGCTTCCCTGGCTAGAGGAAGGGACATTCTGGGTATGGTAAGGTCTCTTGGATTTGTCTCTGGACCCATGTAGAGATGTGTGTCTGATTCCTGGGGGTGGAGGCAGGAACAGAAGTAACAACAGCTGCACTCAAAGCTATGTGGCAGGGAACACCGGCCTGGGTGACCAAGTATCACACACAGGGAGGAACAGATCAGCCATATCAGAAGGCAACCATCAAGGAGGACTTTGGCGTCTCAGAGTAATGGTGACAGCAATCTCAGTGCCTTGGGGAACAGAGCCCAGGAAACCTGGAGACACTTAGAAGAAGCTGCTATAAGGCTAGACAAGGACAACAAACCCAACACAAGTGACCATGGGGTTATGGCAAGAAGGTGGCTGCCTGTGGCTTGCTGACAAAAATATTCAGGTCATGTCAGGGGATTCTGGCAATAACTGTAGGGGATTTGGAGAACTGGGGTCCTAAGTCAGGGAGTAAGAGAAAATTCAAGAAACCCTGGATAGCATAGAGTGGAGAGGTAGATGTGTGAGGGAGAGAAGGGGTCTGAGGCACTGCTACTCAGAGCTGAGACTTAGGGAAAGGAAAGAGGAATGGGTCCAAGACCAGAACTCGCCTTCTCTTCCCTTTGCTCTAGAATTTTTACCTTGTAGGATGGGCTCTACCAGTAGAACATGCCCCTCGAATGTTCAGAAGCTATTTAACCCATTGACTCCCAGGAAACTCTCTAGACTATAGGCTTCTTCAGGGTAGGCTCCAGGATTCTGTGTAAGAAGGCTTAAGGAAGAGGGTACCAAGAGGCTGATCTAGAAGCTGGATTTATATGGAAATAATTTTAATCAGATTGTTTGGGGTGACTTGGGAGTTTCAGGCAGTCTTGAGGAAGGGATGGTTCCATATATTTTAGCTGCTCCGTTTTGGCGTCCCCCCTCAGAGGCTGCACATGGGACTGAACCTCCCACAGCTCCAGCAAGACTATCACCTCACCTGTGAGTAAACCATTGGTTCTTGGGAGAAATAATATTTACTAACAACCACACGGGAAAACAATTGCCGTGTTGTGAGGCAGGACACTGGGGCTTCGTCTTCACTTTGACGGTGACTTCACTTGTGAGCTTAGGTGGTCTTGTCTCTCTTTTCTCATCTGTAAAAGGTGAAGGTTGAACTCATGAATCAGTGAGGATCCTGCAATGCATAGGGACATTGCGTGGAGATGAGTGTGGCAACTTCAGAGCCTCAGATGAAACGGGATACTCCACACAAGTCTCCATGAGGTGGGAGGAGCCTCTGAGCAGATCATCCATCATTCTTCCTAGAGCTTCTTGGTGTATTCAGTTCCATCTTAGGGAAAATTTTTAAATCATTTTTTATTCATAAGTCAAATAAACTCTATTCTGTTCAATGTAATTGCTTGCCCCTGTGGAACTTGACAGCTCTCTAAAGCCATGTCATTAGCCCAGGAACCATAAAAAGAGATGTCTTCTACTTGTTCCTACCCTAAATCTTTAGTAATAGGTTTTTCTTGTTTCTTTGCTCTCTTCTCATCTTCAGAAAACATATTTATCAAAAGCTACCAGTCTGTGACATTTTCTTGAGCAAGTACACATTTTTAGATGGCAGAACTTTCTGTCATGTGATAAAAGCATTGAGTTGGAAATAGTGAGGGAAGATGACCCATTTCAACTGTTTATTTTTTATGACCTGTTTCTGCAAAGTGTTGATTGCTAATGGAGCCAGTGAAGTCAATTCTGAAGTTGCTTCTGCCAAGATAGAGGAAGCTTCGGAGAAAAGCTCTGGCTGCTTTGTTTTATAAGGGATTCAAGAAGGTACTCAACTAGACCTGTCCTATGAGGGGCAAGGGCCCAATTCTCTGGTGTCCAGTTGAGCTCTGTATTTGCCAGCTATTGTGAGTTGATACAACAGAAGCCAGCCAACCCTACTGTTCAATGGAGGCACATGTCTTATCAAAGGTGGACTGTCAGTGGTAGGTCAGCCTTGAGGGTATCTACATTTCCTGTGGTCCCGTTCCATACCTCTTCATTCTGGAGCCAGTAACAAGGAGGCCTCCCTAACCTAGTGCATCTATTCTTATGACAGAGAGAATAGAAAGCATCAGAACACCAACTGGGATGGTAGGAGGGCCTGCAATACTACCCATGGAGCATGGGAATGCCCCCGAGTGTAGTAACTGGAGAGTACTGAAAACAATCAACCTGATGGCCACCTGGAAGCACCTGAGATTTCTCTGAGCCTGATCCGAATGTATGTGCTTGTGCCAGGCAGTTCCCCAGAGCAGGGCCAGAACCAGCCCAAACCTTGGCACAAACAGCTCAGCTCTGGCCATTTGTGCAGCACTGGGACCCCGATCCTCAGGAATCTTCAGCTGGGAGCAAAAGTCTTGGTTCTCTAGCAGATTTTCAAAGAAGTTGCAAAACACTGAGTTCGCTTGTGGGAACCCAGGCCTCTCCCACCTTTCCTTTTGTGTAAACAAAGAAATTGCCAAATTGGAAACTCTCTCTCCCTCGTCTTTCCTTCAAAAGATAATAATGTGAACTATTCATCATTTTTATTTCATGTGGTGAACAATCACCAAAAGAGTGACACTCCTCTCTCCATTGGCCCATGCACTTTTGTCCCCATCAACAGTTGGACCTGGCATCTACTCATGTTTATTTCGACTTAATAATTAAAGAAGAATGCTAAGTGTGCAACTCAACTTTATTCCAAATGCTAGAAAGATCTGGAACAATGTAACCCCTTGAGAAAAGCTTAGGGAGGAAAAAAAAAAACAAATTTAGAAATAACAAATTTGGAAATAACACGGCATCTTAATTTTGGACACATGCAACTTTCCTAGATTGTCTTTTTTTAAAAAAAATAAGGATCTTCTGAATATCAACAAAAGGAGGTCATTTGGAGTAACAATTTCAGAATAACCATTAGAAACCAAACAAAGAAAAACATCTGGAGATGATGGATAAGAGGATACAATAATCCACGTGAGTATTATTTTTTAAAAGTGACTAATGAATAAATATAAAAACCAAGTCACACAACCATCCCTGTGTACTTATTTGTGACAAACTAAAAATTTTTAGCCTAGTATTTTATAGAGATTAGTATTTTTTGCTGTTATGCTCAGCATCCTCTTATTAAACTCTGCCACAACCCAGGAAGGGTCTGCATTCTGGCTTTGCTAATGAGAAAGCTGGGGAGTTCTCCTCAATCATAGGGTTGGTGGGCCTGGTGTTCACTTTGGAATCTGTCTCTCTTGTCTGCAAAGTATGTGCCTCCACTCCCAGCCTGTTCTACCATGGATAGTCTCGTTTCACCAGGGAGGGAAGCAAGCTACATGACTGGTTTGTAGTTCCAGGCCCCCAGGTGATTTGGGAAAGGGGGAGCTTTGGTCCAGGTGCTTCCTACTCCCTGGGGCTGCTCAGGCCCAGGGTTTAGTCCAAAGTGACAATATCTGCCACATATCTACTTGGTTTAGCCTTTGGAGGTGGCTGATCAGGCGCTACAGGATAGGCCATCTATTGGGATGAGGAAGGTCTCAGTAAGGTTACAGGCGTGGAGGGTGACATATTTTATAAGGTTGTTCTTCATGCATGTCTTTGTGTATGTTCTAGTTGAGAATATTAGCTTCTTGCGGTGAGGTGAGATGAGAAACAGTAAATCAGTCTACTCGATGGTATCACAGCACCATCAAGAAGCCAAGACACATCTTCCTCAAGTGAAGGACTCCACAGACACATTCATATTTGAACTGCCATAATGGGAATCTTGATCAGCCTGCAAAATGCCTGCAGGGGACAGGGGAGACCAGAACTCTCCACTCCACCCCAATTAGTATAAATGGAATAATTCACAAAAGTACAGATACAAATACAACAAAGTATTATCTCAGGCAGTTTACCTCAACACACCCTGCTGTTCACAGCCCCTCCTGCCTAGCCTTCTGTGTCAGAAGTTGGAGGGTTGCAACATTGTCTCCTCAGCTCTCCTTGCTACTAGGAATGACATGGTACTCAGTTCTGGTTCACAGAATGCAAGAGAAAACACATGGGTGGGATCCAAGAGATCTTTCTAGTGGGACTACCTTGCCTACTTCCTTCTCTAGCCTTTTTTCCCATCTACTCCTCTCTCTGCCTGTAATTAGGGCATGATGGCTGGGGGGTACCACTGCCATCTCCCACACATGACAATTTGCATACTTGCCGATGATGCTATGACAGGAAAAAGAAGAGGCTTTGCCCTTTGAAGATGCTATTGGTTTCTGAACTTCTAGATTCTGGGTATGTTTGCGTACTTTTGGACCAGCTTGGAAATTCTGGGATTTTGACAGGAATTGGATTAAATCTATAGATCCAGTTAGGAAGAGTTGCCATCTTTAACGATAGCAGGTTTTCCGTGAACATGGAATGTCTTTCTATTTATTTAGATATTTAAGTTCTTTCAGCAACCTTTTGTAGTGTTGAGTGTACAGTGTTAAATTTATCCCTAAGTTTATTATTCTTTTGTATGTTATTGCAAATTGAATTGTTTCGTAATTTCATTTTCAGATTGTTTAGTGTACAGAAATATAATTGACTTAGGTATATTGATTGATCTTGTATCCTGCAGCCCTGAAAGCTAGTTTAATCTAATAGTTTTAAATCTTTGTAGATTTCTTAGAATTTTTTTTCGATAGCATGGAAGATTTTTAACAAAATTTTTTTATTTCTTTAATATAATATAAGACTACACAGGTTATATTTTCTTGACTGGATTTTGGTAGGTTATGTTTTTCAAGGAATAGTTCATTTAATCTAAATTGTTAATTATATGGGCAAAAGGTTGATACTAGCATTTTATTATTACTTTCAGTGTCTCTACGCTCTGAAAAATATCTTCCTTTTCATTTCTGATATGGGTAATTTGTATCTCCTTTATTTCTTTGTCAGTCTCGCTAGGATTTTATTGATCTTTTCAAAGAGCCAGCTTTTGTTCTATTGATTTTATCTATTGTTTTAGTCTTTTTAATTTTATTAATTATTGCTGTTATTATTTCCTTCTTTCTGTCTGATTTGGGGTTATTTTGCTTTTCCTTTACTAGATTCTTAAAGTAGAAGCTTAAACTTCTAATTTGAAACCTTTCTTCTTCTCTAACACAAGCATTTAATACTATGCATTTCCCTCTATTCAATGCCTTAGTAGACTACTACAAATATTTATATGCTGTGTTCTCATTTTTATTCAATTTAAAATCTTCTCTGATTTCAATAGAGATATCTTTATTTCATCCTTGCATTATTTAGAAGTGTATTATTTAATTTTTAAGTATTTGAGTATTTTAACAAATTTTCCATTTGTTTTTGATTTTTAGATTAATTCTATTTTTTGTTAACAAACATAATTTGTATGATTCAAATCTTTTACATATGTTAATCTTTGTTTTATGGACTTGGTGTGTTTTATCATGAATGTTCCATGAGCTCCTTGAATGTGTATTCTATAGTTATGAAGTAAATTGTTCTTCAGATGTCAATTAAGTCAAGTTTGTGGATAATGTTCTTCAAAACTTTTATTTTCTTGCTAGTTTTGTCTCCTGTTTCTATTGATAACCAAGAGTAGTGTGCCAGAATCTCCAAGTTTAATAGTGAGCTTGTCAATTTCTCTTTTCAGTTCTATCACTTTTCATTTTGTGTATTGGGAGCCTGATGTGAGATGCATCTGCATTAAGGATTATTATATCTTCTTGGTGAATTTATCTTTTATTATTATGCTATGTCCACATTCATTCCTGGTAATTTTTCTTGTTTTGAAGTTTCCTTTTTCTAAAATTAATATAGTCTGCTAGCTTTCAATTTTTTTAAACTAAATATTTTACTTGGGAATAATTTTAGATACACATGAAAGTTGATTTGTAATTCATTAATTTTACTACTAATATTCTTGCTTGTTATTGTTACAGAATCTAATCCAAAGTACCATATTGCATTTGTTCATTATTTCTCTATGGACTATTTTGGTCTGGAAAAGCTTCTTAGTTTTTTTCTTTTTCTTTCTTTTTTAAAAAAGATATTGGTAACTTGTAGAACACTGGTTAGGTATTTTGTAGAATGTCTCCCAATTTAAATTTGTCTGACTTTTTCTCATGATTAATCTGGGTAATAGATCTTTAGGATTCATGCTATTTATATTATTACATTTAAAATAAGTTCCTCCAGCTTTATTGAGGTAAAATTGACAAATAAAAATTATATATACTCAAAGTGTACAACATGATATTTTGATATATGTAGATACACACGCTGTGAAATCAAATTAGTTTGTATATCTATTACCTCAAAGTTACCTTTTATAAAATTTTTTTTGGCAGATGGCACAGAATTGGGTTTTGTAATATGTTCTGTAATTGGTATGTTTCCATAACTTAAAGTTAAAGAAATCATTGAAAATTAGATTTATTGTTTTATTTTTCTCTTTGTATTCTGTTTTTTTTTTTGTTCTACTGTTTAACCTTTTCATGACTTTAAAAAGATTATTTGGATATTTGAATAGTATGTCTTTAAATTTGGGCTACATCTTTCTTGTTTTTTTGAAAGAAGTTACTCCAAAGGTATAATACATGCCCAACTTTTCACTGTCTACTTAGAGTCAATATTTCACCATTTGAAGAGAAATAATTATAACCACATAAGTACCTTTATCCTCCCCACTTGATAGTTATCAAATAACAATGTTATAATTTTTGCTGTCGATGATTATATACATTGCAAAAAGGATAAGAAGAGAAAAATAGCTTATTATATTTACACAGGTATTTATGATTTCTGTTTTTATTTTCCTCAAATCTGGAAATTCCAAGTTTCCCTCCAGAATCATCTGCACTGAATATGTAGAACTTTCTTTAGCAATTCTTTTGAACAAGTCTCTGGTGACAAATTCCTTTAGTTCTCCTGTGTCAGAAAATGCCAAGTTCTTTTTCACTCCTGAAGGGTATTTTCACAGGTTGTAGACTTCTGAGGTGGCTTTTTAAAAAAATTTCAGTCCTTTAATGATGTTGTTCCATTGCCTGCTGACCATAAGGTTCTGAAGAGAAATCTGAAATCATCTGACTTGTTACTCTTTATGTAATGTGTCTATTTTCTCCTCTCACTACCTTTGAGAAATTTTCTTTATTATATTTTTTAAGTTCGATTATGATGTGTCTAGGCTAGGCATGACTTTCTTGGAGTTTTCTGAACATATTTGATCTGTACATTTGTGTCTTTCATCAAGTTTGTGAAGTCTGCAGTCATTATTTCTTTCATCAATTTTTTTTTTTTGCCCTAATTTCTTTGTTTTCTCTTCAGGTACTCCAATGTCATGAATGCTAAGTTTTAATTTTAGAGTTGTGGGGTAATATGAGGATTGGCTACATAGGTATATTGTGTGCAGGTGGGGTTTGAGCTTCTAGTGAGCTCTTTCTCCTCCTGGTAGTGTACTTGGTACCCAATGGGTAGTTATGTGCTCCTTATCCTATCTCCTCTTCTGCCAGTAGATCTCAGTGTCAGTTGTTCCCATTTTTGTGCTCATATACCCAATGTTTAGGGCCTGCTTAGTGTAGGAACATTGAGAACATGCAGTATTCAGTTTCTGTGATAGTTCCCTTAGAATGATGGTCTCTGGCTGCATCCATGTACCGCAAAGGACATTATTTTGTTTTTCTTTATAGATGCATAGTATTTCATCATGTATATGTACTACATTTTCTTTATCCAGTCCACTTTCGATGGGCATCAGGGTTGGCTCCATGTTTTTGCTATTGTATTAATAAATAATACTGCGTGAGCATACATGGATAGGTGTCTTTTTGATAGAGCGATTTATGTTCCTCTGGGCATATTCCTAGAAGTGGGATTACTGGATCATATAGTAACTCAATTTTTAGTTCTTTGAGAAAACATCACGTTGCTTTCCCCAAAGTTTGAACTAGATTACATTTCCACCAACAGTAAAAGAAGCATTCCCTTTCCTCTGCAGCTATGTCAGCTCCTGTTGTTTTTCTTACTTTTTAATGACAGCCATCCTGACCAGTATGGGATGCTATCTCATTGTAGTTTTGATTTGCATTTCTCTGATGATTAGTGAAGCTGGCCATTTTTTTTTTCATATGTTTTTTGGCTGCTTGGATGTCTTCCTTTGAGAAATGTCAGTTCATGTCCTTTGCCTGCTTTTAATGGGTTTTTTTCCCCCTCTCAGTTAGAGTTCCCTATAGATCCTGGATGTTAGGCCTTTGTCAGATGCAGAGCTTACAAATATTTTTTTCTCATTCTGTGATTTGTTTCTTTATTCTTTTGATGGTTTACTTTGCTGTGCAGAAGTTTTGCAGTTTGATAAAGACTTACCTGTCAATCGTTGATTTTGCTACATTTACTTTTGAGAACGTGGCCATGGATTCATTGCTTATTCCAATGTTCAGTAGGGTGCACCCTACATTTTCTTCTAAGACTCTTATAGTTTGGGGTTTCACATTAAAGTTCTTGATGAATTTGGGGTTAATTTTTTTTTTGAGTTGGAGTCTCACTCTGTCACCCAGACTGGAGTGCAGTGGCTGCTCCTGGCCACCGCAGCCTCGACCTGCTGGGGTCCGGCGATCCTTCCGCCTCAGTCTTCCAAGTAGCTGGAACTACAGGCGCACGCTACCACGCCCGGCTAATTTTTTGATTTTTATTGTAGAGATGAGGTCTCGCCAAGTTGCCCAGGTGGGTCTCGAACCCACGGGCTCAGGCAATCCACTCACCTCAGCCTCCCAAGGCGCGGGATTACAGGCTGAGCCACCGAGCCCGGCTTGGGGTTAATTTTTATATGTGATGATAGATAGGGGTCTAGTTTCATTCTTCTGCATGTGGTTAGACAGTTTTCCCAGAATCATTTGCTAAGTATGGTATTTTTCTCCCCAGTGTTTGTTTCAGTTAGCATTGCCAAAGATGAGTTGGTTGGAATTGTCTTGTTCCATTGGTCTAGGTGTTTATTTTTGTACCAGTACCATGCTGTCTTGGTTACTGTAGCCTTGTAGTAAAGTTTGAGGTCTGGAAGTGTGATGCTTCTAGCCTTGTTCTTTTTGCTGAGGAGTGATTTTAGCTATTTGTGTTCTTTTTTGCTTCTATATGAATTTCTGTAATGTCTTGTCTTGGTCTGTGAGAAATGATGCTGAAAATTTCATAGGGATTATATTGAATCTGTAGATTGAATGTTATATGTTTTTATATTGTCCTGTTGGTCCTCAAAGATATGTTTATTTGTAAACCTAATTTCTCTGTATTCTTAATGTTGGCAATTTCCATAGAGTTTATTCAGTGAAGATTTTATTTTAGATTTTGTATTTTTTTAGTTGTAAAATTTTCACTTGGTTTTTTTAAAAGTATAGTTTCTATTCTCTACTGAAAATTTGTATTTGTCTAGTTGTGTCAAAGTTGTTCACCTTTAATCTCATGGATTATGATTATAATAACTGATAATTTAAAAATCTGGGTCGTCTTGGAGTTAGATCTATTGATAATTATTTTCTTTGGGAGGAGACCAGATTTTTCTAGATTTGGCACATCAAATTATTTTGGCTTATTCTCTTAACAACTTGAATGGTTGTTTGATTCCTCAGTAGAATGTAGATGTTTTTGGTTTGAGACAACTTAATACTGTTCATTCTGCCAGTTCTGTCTTAGCTTCTGTGAGATGGTTCCAATGTCAGTTCAGATTCAGTCTTCCTGGTTTTGATTTGATCTTTTGCTCTCATGTACCATTCATTGATTTCTCTGAAACTTGGGTAGTGGTTTATACTATAATTCAATACCCAAAGACTTTGCTATGCATCTTTGCATGTTTTTGTGTGCACGTGTGCGCGTGCACACACACACACACATACATACACACACACCCCTCGAAAGAAAACCTGGTACTTGTATTGATTCATGCACAGAATTATAACTTCTATTCTCCAGCTCTCTCTTCTCAAGTGTTTTTCCTGTACTCTCTGGTTTCCAAGGGCCTTTTATCCCAGTTCCTCTGGAAGAACCCCAGAAAGATGGGGTTCTCTTTTGCATGTTCCTCTATTCAAAGAAATGGGCTTTTCTTTCAGAGTTTTAGGTTATTTTGTTGTTGCAGCCATTGTAACAGTTCAGATCCACAATTGGCTGGTATTGGAGCACAGGTGATAGGTTATGGGGAGAAGGGAAGAGGTGGCGGGGGCGGGAGGAGACAGAGAGAGAGAATATATTTCCATACTCTCCAGCTTGCAGCAATATTTTTTTGTCTTGGTCCTTTGGACAGAAAAGTGTTCTTGTTTTGGAGTTTTCACTAACTGCATCCTTTACACAATTTCCTGCTTAATTCAAGTTAAGCTGGAGAAGGAAAATTATCTACAAGGAAAAACATCACTGTATTGGTCATTCTTCAAGTTTTGGTTTCCTTTTGAAATGCATCTGCTATTATTTACTTCACAAAGTTTTCTTGTAACACCTTCTATGCTGTTGTTGGAAATGTAGAATGGTGGAGACACCATGAAAGGCTCAAGTAATATAATTGAGTTGATCTTATCTAGGTCTCCTGGAAGCCAAAGGCACACATTTGCAGTGGGGTGAATATCAGAAGTGTCATCTGAGCTAATGGGGAGTCCTCTGACCCTATGCGTCTTCTCAATTTTAATAAAAATAATGTCCTTACCTCATTGGGCATGAGTATTAAATTAGATAACATGTGTGAAACATCTAGTATCATTTGTTTAGTACATTGTATGAGATATAAAATGTATTCACTTTCATTTCTTCAAGGCATTTGATAGTTTTGTTTATTTCTAGTGATCAGATTCACTGTTGCAATCATGCAGTACATGCAGTTCTTGTTTTTAGGTCATCGCCTCCTGGATATAAATATATTTGGAGATATGATCAAAGCCTTCCAAGAAAATTTCTGTACACACATTGATATGATAGAAATTGCATGAGCATCTGACTGACCACAAAAGAATGTTGTACCTAGAATAGTTCTAATTTACGGAAGACAATCCAAACTTTGAATATACTGGAATGGACTAAGAGTCCACTCAGATTTCTCTTTTTCTCAAGTTCTGGCCTTGTTGTTCAAGAGAGAAATACTAAAAATATAACCTCTCATGAAATTTCAACACTTCAGGGTACAGTAATTACATGGTTGGTGAAAAAATAAACTTTTCCAACTTCCTTGAATCTTCTTGCTTTGTTCTTTGGACTCCTATTTGAGCTTATATGTTAAGCAGAGAACAAAAGTTCATATTGATTTTTTTTGACTTCTCAGTATCTTCACTGGTACAGCATAAGGTAAGAGGACTCCCCATTAGCTCAGCTGACTTCTGATTTTATTGGGTAGGTTCAGAAGAGTGAGGAGACAGAGTTTCATTACCGCAGTTTGGTCAATTATTCAAGCTAGAAGTAACTTTTAGTAATTTCTTACCCTCTTGATGGTCTTGCCCTTTATAATGTCATTTTATTGCTGGATCTTTCTCTGAAGAATAAATTTGATGCCTTGACCTATCAATATTAATATTATAGAATAATAAAATAGCATGTTTATAAAATATTGGAGCTGAATGGAAAGTTGAAATGTTTTACACAAAGTTTCAAAGCTTGTTAATGCATGAGTCAAAGTCAGATCAGTTTTATCTCAATTTGGTTCAAAGATATTTTGTACTTCAAAGTTACAACAGAGCAATTCATCCTGCTCACCCAAGTCCTCCTGCAGACTGTAGTAATAAATAGTTATTGTAGTAGTAATTATGGTAATATAGACAAGAAGGAAACTTGTCTGCCTCATGGAATTTGGGACATTTAATTAATAATGTATACTGGCTATGTGTATCTTAAGCCTAGCTTTAAATAATGAATTTGACTAAGCCTTTTATAAGAGAAAGTATTACAGTAAGTTGCCTGCCAGTAAGACCTTGCTTTAAATTCTGAGTTGTTTTTAATATCAAATATATTTCTTGTTCTCACCTCCTGTCAGGTTTAAAAGACCAATGTCAACATTTTGTAATCTACCTGTCATCTAAGAAAATTATTGCTTAGTACATTTATTTACTCTTTATATTTACTACTTACCTAGTGCCATGTTTTCTGCTAGGTACTGGAGACAAAATGGTGAGCAAAAGAAAAGACACCATTTACACTGTTTGGGACTATTATGAATGGAATGTTTGTGTATCTCTCCCTCAATTCATATTCTAACTCCCTAACCCCCAGGGCTGTACAGTTGACCCTTGAACAACATGGGTTAAGGTCATTGACCCCTTGCATAGTCAAAAATCCGTTTATAGCTTTTATTTTGTTTTATTTTCTTTTGTTTTAGAGTTGTGGGGTATAAGTGAGGATTTGCTACTTAAGTAGGTTACATGCAGGTGAAGTTTGGGCTTCTAGCTGGTCTGCTCTCTCCCGGTAGTGGATCATGTACCCAGTGTTTTGCCACACCCTCCACCCCAGTGGTGCCCAGCATCTGCCTATTCCACTCTCATGCTAGTGTGGCTAGGGTTCAGGGCCCACTTATGAGTAAGAACATACAGTATTCAGTTCTCTGTTTCCATGATAGTTCACTTAGTATGATGGTCTCCAGCTACATCCAAGTTGCTGTGAAGGCCATGATTTTATTCTTCTTCATGACTGCATACTATTCTGTTGTGTACATGTACCACATTTTCTTTATCCAGTCCACTTTTGGTGGGCATCTGGGTTGGTTGCATGTTTTTGCTATTGTGAGTAGTGTGGCAATAAACATGCCTGAGCAGGTGTCTTTTTGGCAGAGCGATTTATGTTCTTCTAGGTATATTTCCAGAAGTGGGATTATTGGATCATAGGGTAGCTCAATTTTTAGTTCTTTGAGGAAACATCACCCTGCTTTCCACAAAGGCTGAACTAGATTACATTCCCATCAACAGAGTAGAAGCATTCTCTTTTCTCCCCAGCTATGCCAGTTCGTGCTGTTTTTTGACTTATCAATGATAGCCATCCTTACTGGTGTTAGGTAGTATCTCATTGTAGCTTTGATTTGCATTTCTCTGATAATCAGTGAAGCTGAGCATTTTCTCATGTGTTTGTTGGCTGCTTGTATGTCCTTCTTTGAGAAGTGTCTGTTCATGTCCTTTTCCTTCTTTTTAATGGCAATTTCTTTTTTTCTTTTCAGTAAATGAGTTCCTTGTAGATCCTGGATGTTAGGCCTTTGTCAGGTACAGAGTGTGCAAATATTTTTTCTCATTCTGTGGATTGTCTCTTTATTCTTTTGATGGTTTCTTTGTTGTGTAAAAAATTTTCAGTTTGCTAAGGTCTATCCTGTCTATCTATCTTAGCTTTTGTTTTGATTGCTTTTTGATCACTTGGTCACAAATTAATTGCCTACTCTGATGTCCAGAAGGAGCTTTCCTTATGTTTTCTTCTAAGATTCTTATAGTTTGAAGTTTAACAGTTAAGTCCTTGTTCCATTTTGAATTGATGTTTTTGTATAGTGATAGGTAAGGGTCCAGTTTCATTCTTATGCACGTGGCTAGCCATTTGCTAAATATAGTTTCCTTTCCCCAATGTTTGTTATTATTGAAGCCTTTGTCAAAGATGAGTTGGCTTATGGACCATGTTTTCATTTCTTGTCTTTTATTCCTGTAACAATACCATTGCACCTTAGTTCCTATAGGATTGTAATATAGTTTAAAGTCTAAAAGTGTGATACCTCCGGATTTGTTCCTTTTGCTGAGGATTGCTTTGGATATTCATGCTTATTTTTGCTTTCATATGAATTTCTGTATTGTCTTTCTTAGGTCTGTGAAAAATGATGTTGGCAATTTGATGAGTATTGCATTGAGTCTGTAGATTGCCTAGGGCAGGATATACATGTCATATTGATTCTGTCAATCCACGAGCAAGGGCTGTCTTTCCATTTGTTTGTGTCATCCTTCATTTTTTTTTAAACAGCTCTTCTTAGTTCTCATTGAAAAGGTCTTTCACTTCTGGTAAGGTGGATGTCAAGGTATTTTACTTTTTGTGGCTGTCATAAATGGGATAGTGTTTTTAAATTTAGTTTTTCACTTGCTTGGTATCTGTGTACAGAAAGGCATCTGTCTTTTGCACACTGATTTTGTAAGTCATTTGTTAGTGTGAGGAGCTTTTTGACAGAGAACTCTCTAGGGTTCTCTAGTATAGAATCATATCATCTGCAAAGTGGGATAACTTAACTTCCTCTTTTTCTATTTGGATACCCTTGATTTCCTTTTCTTGCCTGATTGGTCCGGCTAGGACTTCCATTACTATGTTAAATAGGAGGTGTGAGAGTGAGTATCCTTGTTTTGTATCAGTTATTAGAGGGAATACTTTCAGCTTCTGCCTGTTAAGCAAAATGTTGACAGCAGGTTTACCATAGATGGTTCTTATTGTTTTGAGGAATGTTCCTTTTATGCCTAGATTTTTGAGGGCTTTAATCAAGAAGTGATGCTAGATTTTAATGGATGCTTTTTCTGCATCTTTTGAGATAATCATGTGGTTCTTGGTTTTACACCTGTGAATATGCTGAATTACTTTTATGGTCTTGTGAATGTTGACCCAGCCCTGCATCTTGGAAATGAAGCCCACCTGGTTGTGGCATGTGATTCCTGAAATATGTTTTGGATGCAATTTGCTAGAATCTTGTTGAGAATTTTTGCATCTATGTTCATCAGGGAAATTGGCCTGTAATACTCTTTCCTTGTTGGGTTTTTGCCAATTTGGGGTATTGGGATGATAATAGCTTCATAAAATGAGCTAAGGAGAATTCCTTCCTTCTCGATTGTCTGGAATACTTTCAATAAGATTGGTATCAGCTCTTCCTTGTATGTTATGTCTTGTGGACTTTAGCTGAGAAGCCATCTGGTCCAGAGCTTCTTTTGGTGGGGAGGTTTCTTATAACTGAGTCAGTTTCTTGGATTGTTACTGGTCTCTATTTTTTTGATATGTGCATGCAGTGCTATACATTTCTCTCTCATCACTGATTTCATGGCACCCCAGAGATTTTGATGTGTCTTTGTTTACATTTGTTTCCAGGAATCTCTTTCTTTCTGTTTTGATTTCTGAATTGAAGTAAAAGTCATTCAGCAGCTTGTTGTTTAGTGTCCATGTCTTTGCAGGTTTTGGGGGGTCATCTTGTTGGTGCTGATATTTATTTTTATTCCACTATGATCTGAGAAAATGCCCTTGCTTCTGTGGTTTGTTGGCTATGTTTGGCGTTTCTTGGCTCATGACAGCATAACTCCAGTCTTCAGGTGGCATTTTCTTTTTTCTATCACTGTTTCCTAATTTCCCCTTTTTATAAAGACACAATCATATTGGGATAAGGGCTATCCTAAGGACGTCGCTTTAACCTGATCATCTACAGAGATCCTTTTTCCAAATAAGGTCACATTCACAGGTCCTGGGGTTAGGATTTCAACTTCTTTTGGGAGGACACAATTCAGCCCATAACATTTATTAATGCAAATAATTTAAAAATCATACTAAGCAACTCCATTTCAATGCTTTTTTTTTTTTCAGCCTCCACTTATTCATATGGGGCTCTTTAGGTGTCTGTTCTGAGCACTCCTTTACCTCTCTGCCTGCTATTGGGATTCTGTCCACTCATTGTTGTGAAATAAAGACATGCCCTGGAAGCAATTATTGTGGAAGCACTGGTTTAGAAGCATGAAGTTCATCTGCCCTCTTTTGTCTAGTTTGTCTCCTCTCCAGCTCATCCTATTTGTTTTCTGTGTATCCTCGAGTGTTTGGAGATGTCCAGTCCCTTCCCCAAGTTCTCTGGTGATTTGGAGTTCATCCTGTTGTCCACCTTGGGCAATAAAGGACATCTGGAGGCCCTGTGCACCTCCCTGCTTCCTTCCAACCAAGGCATTCATATCTGAAGAAGAGTTGGCCTAGGATTTCCAGAGAACTGACGTCTCCCTAGTCCTGCATTCAGCCTGTGTCTGCCTTGCCAGTCCTGAGAGTGGGGAGGTGGTGAAGGGTATACCATTCCTGACTCTGCCCATGCTCAGGTTGGCACCGTCCATCCATGGTTGAATGGATTTCATCTATTCCTCTTGGAACTGTGTCCCTTGATTCATGTTCCCTACATGGAACCCTGGAGGGTTGCTTGCTCTATGACTTGGAAATGCTGAAGCTAAACCTATCTAGATAGGCCTTTCATAACAGAAAGAAGGTGGGCCCTGCCGTCAGAGGAGTGATTTCAATCCTAGTTCTGCAAGTGCATTTTCTGACTCTCAGTGTACTCATCTGCAAAGTGGGTCTTATTAATCTCCCAGACTGAGATTATCATCTGTAAAGCACCTAGCACCATTTTGAGTCAAAGCGGACATTTACCAGATACAAGAGATGCTGCCACTGCTGCAGACCATAACCACACTTATTTTGTGTCTCAGGAGTCGGCTTTAGACCACACAGCTTGACCTGTTTCTACTAACCTGGTGAGATCTGCTAGGTTTTCCTTTATCTGTTTGATATGACTAATTTTAGACAACACATTCTGATGCTGATTTAAAACACACCTCTCATACCACAGTGTTACTATGCCTGGAGACACAAATAGTGAGCCCAGTTTATCTTTTCTGAAGGTAATGTGTCTCCTTATAATCTCTTCTCCAGGTAGTCTTTAGCTTTTAAACTGCTGTGGTCATGATAAGGCTCATTATGCTAATCTCTTTATTCATACATCATCTGATGATTTCTGCCCTCATTCTGTGATGCTCCCAAATCAGTGTGACATGAAGGGAGCATGGGAGACCGGATTGTATAACACATGCATCCGCCAGGCCCTAGGGAGCCTTGGCATTTCCCACCAGGCCCTGGGGAGCCTTGGTGCTTCCCATCAGGCCCTGAGGAGCCTTGGTGATTCCCATCAGGCCCTGGGAAGCCTTGGCGTTTCCAGGACTATGTTGCAGTGCCAGGACATATTGATGCCCCTCCTTTCTCCTTCTTCTTTAGCTGCCCTGGCAGCTGAAGTGGCCTCTGTTTCCCTGTCACCACAGAAGGCTGTAAAGAATAGTCTCATGGAAGTGCTTGAGGACTTCTGTGTGATTTATAACCTGGAGTGGAATGGCTGGACGGTGGGCAAATGCATATGTAAATTCACAAGTGTAAGCCGTCTGTGGTCTAACTAGATCATACTCCCACCAAGGGAGGATGGGCACCCTGTCTACCCACATCTTCTTGAATATTTGCCATCAGTGGCAAGGTGTTGTTATTTAAATCTACACTTTTGTGATTGCTAATGAATCAGGGTCCTCTTAGTATACTTGTGAATCATTCAGGTTTCTCTCCTCAATTGTCCATTTTTATTTTTTTGTTCACTTTTCTACTGTATTTCTTCTTTCTTTTATTTGTAAGAATCAGTTGTGTATTTTAGATATTGTATGTATCTAGAACCTGGATATGAACTGTTTACTGTGGACATTAAAAATATGTCATCTCCCAGGAGATCCTTTTTTTTTTGAGTTGGAGTCTCCCTCTGTTGTCCAGGCTGGAGTGCAGTGGCATGCTCAACTTGCTGCACTCTGGCTATCCTTCTGCCTCAGGCTTCCAAGTAGCTGGAACTATAGGTGAATGCTACCACGCCTGGTCAAGAGATCCTTTTTTAAAGTTTTGCTTTAGTACAGATATTTTTAAGTTTGATGACATAGTCCTGAGCCATCTTTCCAGATCTTTCCCCACTATTCCTCACTTGTACCTACACTTTAAACTTACTGCAAATCTCTGAAATCCTTATCTTATTTTTAAAAATTTTATCGTTAAGTTTGCATAAAGTAAAACGCACTCTTTCTGTGTACATTTGTGTATGAATAAAATTGAGTATCCATCACCATGATTAGGTGACAGCACAGCTTCATCACCCAAAATACTACTTCATGAAACCCCTTTGTGGTCACTATCTCCCCTAACCATAACTCCAGACAGCTAGAAGTCAGTGTTTTGTTTTTACTGTATTGCCTTTTCTAGAATGTTGTATAAATAGAATCTTTTGAATCTGGGTTTTTTCCACTTAGAAGAAGATTTTTAAGATTCATTTATGTTCTTGTGTGCTTTTTTTATTGCTGACTAGTCTTCCGTTGCATGGATGTACCACAGTTGTAGTTTATATTATCTACTCTCTGGCTTAATAACATTTGTGTTGAATTCAGTGTTTGATGATTATAAATAAAGCTGCTATAAGCACTTACGGGCAAGTTTCTGTGTAGACTTTTTTTTTGGTTTTAAAGACATTTGGGTAAATACCTAGGAGTACAATTGCTAGAACATATGTTAGGACCCTGTTTTTCTTTGTAGTAAAGTGTAAAACTGTTTTCCAAAGTGGCTGGACCATTTTGCATCCCCACCAGTCATGAATGAGACCTCCTGTGGTTCCATGTCTTCACCAGCATTTGGTGGTGTCAGTCTTTTTTTTCCTTTCCAGTAGATGTGTAGTGGAATATTACTGTAGATTTACTTTTTGGTTTCCTAGTGTTTACTATCTCTTCACATGCTAATTTTTCATGTATAGTTTTTTTCTTTGATAAAATAGCTGTTCAAATTATTTGCCCATTTTTAAAAACATTGGGTTATTTATTTTCTCATTGTGGAGCTTTGAGCATTTTAAGTATATTCTAGATATAAATTATTTGTCAGATTGTGACCTTCAAATATTTTTCCCAGTATGTGAATTATCAAGTTTATTTTTTGCACAGTGTCTTTTGGATTATAAAAGTTTAAATTTCTATGAAATTCAGTTTATTGATTTGTGTGTGTGTGTGTACGTGCGTGTGTGTGTGTGTGGTTCTTGCTTTTGGTGGCATATCTGAGAATTCTTGTCCTAATCAAAGTTTAAAATTTTTTTGTGCATTTGATCCTAAAAGTTTTACACTCTGCATTTTCCATTAGGCTTATAATCCATTGCAGTTAATGCATTAAAGAGGGAGGCAGGGCTGAAGGAGGAGGGAGGTGGGGCTGTAGGTGGAGACATCCTGGAGCTAGGAAGGGCAGAGAAGGATCCCTGCAGGACTGGAAGGCCTGAGGAAACAGTTTCCCAGGCCATTTATTAGTGGCCCACTTTAGTAGCCCTGGTTGGTGGGAGAGGGTGGTGAACCAGCCCTTTGGGCATTTCTTTGTCCCATTGAGCCTATGATTAAGGATAGGATAAATACGCAGGAAGACTTTTGGGAAGTGCTTCTTTAAAAGGTTACTATTGCTCTGATTAAGAATGTACTACATGCAAATTAAAAGAAAAACCTTCAGAAAATATAGAAATGTAAAGATTCCCTGTAAATCCACTAGCCAGAAATTATTCATTACTAATATTGGCGTATATACATTATAAATATATATATTCTTACATATTATTTATTTTCCTTTCTGAGTTTAAATTGTTTAAAATCATGGTAACATATGCATGATACAATGGGTGCCATCTTAAACTTTTTAAGGCGTGCAGTTCAGTGGTGTTAAGTACCTTCACATTGTTGTGCAACTGTCACCATCATACATCTCTGTGGCTCTCTTCGTCTTGCAGACGGAAACTGTGCTCATTAACTAACTTCTCATCCCTTCCTCCTTCAGTCCCTGGCAGCTCCCATCCCACTTTCTTGTCCTATGAATTTGATGACTCTAGGTACCTCATTTGAGAGGAATCCTACAGTATTTGTTTTTTGTGAATGACTTATTTCACTTAGCATCATCTCTTCCAGGTTCATCCATTTTGGAGCATGCATTAGAATTGTCTTTCTTTTAAGGATGAATGACATTATACATGCCTTATATATTTTAAACTAATATTGAACAATTATCTGTGTAATTTTCTTATAACTTGTTGACTATATTTGTTATACTTTATATTACTTGTGATGACTTTTGTGTTACGACTTGTTTTTAGTTTAATTTAATTTGATTTTAAAGTTGTGGAGTGTAAGTCAAGATTGCCTACATAAGATATAAACTATCTGTGAACTTTTGGGTTGAACATTAGACCTCACTTGGCCTGGATTAGGATCAGGCACCCTTATTGATGTTATGTGTATCCTCCTCCCCTGGCAGGGTCCCACTATTGCCAATATCTTTTTTGCAGTATTATTATAGGTGTTCTGGTCCACTTAAGAGTGAGAACATGCGGTACTCAGTTCTTTGTTTCTGTGAAAGATCACTGAGTATACTAAACTTTAAATTCATCCAGGTTGCTGTGAAGGCCATACGTTTGTCCTTCTTTATGGCTGCATAACATTCCATTGTATATATGTACCACAACTTTTTTTTATCCAGTCCTGTTTTGATGGGCAGCACGGATGGTTCCATGTTTTTGCTATTGTGAATAGTGATGCAATAAACATGAGTGCACAGATATCTTTTTTGTAGAATGATTTGAGTTCCTCCAGGTATATCCCCTGAAGGGGTATTGCTGGGTCATAAGGAAGGTCAATTTCTAGTTCTTTTAGGAATCACTGCACCACACTGTTTGCCATAGACGTTGAACTAATTTGCACACCCACAAACAGTGTAGAAGCATTCTCTTTTCTTAGCATCCTCGCCAGTATCTGTTGTTTTTTGTTTTATTAGTGATGGCTATTCTAACTAGAGTTAGGTGGTATCTCAATGTGATTTTGATTTGCATCTCTCTGATGATTAGTGAGGCTGAGCATTTTTTCATGTGTTTGTTGGCTGCTCGTAAGTCTTCTTTTGAGAAGTATCTATTCATGTGTTTTGCTCACTTTTTAATGGTCTGTTTGATTTTTTCCTTTCAGCAGGTTTGAGTTCCTTGTAGATCCTAGAGGTTAGGCCTTGGTCAGACATACAACTGGCAAATATTTTTTCCCATTCTATGAACTGTCACCCCACTCTCTTGATGGTTTTTTTTTCTTTTTTTTTTTCTTTGCAGAAGCTTTTCAGTCTGATGAGGTCCCACTTGTCTATCTTCTCTCTTATGGCATGGACATCTGGGATTTTGTTCAGGAATTGGTTGCCTATTCCAATTTCTGTAAGGATGTCTTTTGTTTTCTAAGATTCTTATAATTTGAGGTTTTACGTTTAGGTAATGATCCATTTGGAGCTGATTTTTGTATATCATGATAGGTAGGAGTCCTGTTTCATTCTTCTGTGTGTGGTCAGCCAGTTTTCCCAGCACCATTTACTGAATAGATTCTCCTCTCTCCAGTAGCTGTTGGTGGAGGCTTTGTTGAAGATGAATTGGTTGAGAAATTGAGGTTTTGCTTCTAGAATCTCTATTCTGTTCCATTAGTCTATATGCCTGTTCTTGGACCAATACCAGACTGTTTTGATTACTGTAGCCTTATAATAAAGTTTAAAGTCTGGGAGTGTGATACCGTCCACTTTGTTTCTTTTGCTGAGGATTGTTCTGGCTATTTGTGGCTGTTTATGTTTCCTTATGAATTTCTGTATTGTTTCCAGGTCTGAGAAGAATGATGTTGGTAATTTAATGAGCATTGCATTAAATCTGCAGATTACTTTGGGTAGGACGGACATCTTAACAATGCTGATTCTTTCAACCTATGTGTATGGAACATTTTTCCATTTGTTTGTGTCATCTTTGATTTCTTTGAACAGTGTTTTGTAGTTTTTGTTGTAAAGGTCTTTCACATCCCTGGTTAGAAAGATGCCAAGGTATTGCATTTTTGTGTGTGACTATTGTGAATGAGAGTTTACTTTTTATTTGGTTTTTTGCCTGTTTGTTGTTGGTGTATAAAAATGTGACTGTCTTTTGCTTGTTGATTTTATACCCTGAGACTTTGCCTAAGTCCTTTATCAGTGCAAGGAGGTTTTTGACTGATTCCCTTGGGTTTTCCAGGTATAGGATCATATTGTCTGCAAAAAAAGATAGCTTAACTTCCTCTTTTCCTATTTGAATACTCCTGATATCCCTCTCTTGTCTGATTGCTGTAGTTAGGACTTCCAACACTGTTGAACAGCTGGGGTAAAAGCGGGCAACCTTGTCTTGTTCTGGTTTTCAGGGTAAATACTTCCAATTTCTGTCAATTTAGTAATATGTTGGCTGTGAGTTTACCATAGATGATTTTTATTATTTTTAGATATGTTCTCTCTATATTTAGGTGTTCAAGGGTTTTTATCAAAAATAAATGCTGAATTTTGTCTAAAGATTTTCTTTGCACCTAATGATATAGCCATGTGGTTCTTGTTTTTACATATGTTGATGTATTTAATCACATTTCTGTTCTTACAGTTATTGATCCAGCCCTGCATCCCAGCGATGAAGCATACTTGGTCACAGTGGACAATTTTTGAGAAGTGTTGTTGGATCTGAATTACTAGATCTTGTTGGTAATTTTTGCATCTATGTTCATCAGTGATATTGTCCTGTAGTTCTCTTTCTTTGTTAGGTCTTTGCCTTGTTTGGTTATTAGTGTAATGTTAGCTTCATAAAATGTTTTGAAGAGCCTTCCATCTTTCTCAATTGCATGGAATACTTTCAGTAGGATTACTATCAGCTCCTCCTCTTGTAGGTTTTGTAGAATTCTGCTGGAATGCCATCTGATACAGGACTTTTTTTTGTAGGTCGTTTTCTTATGATGGAGTTAATTTCCCAGATTGTTATTGCTCTATTTAGGGTCTCTATCTCTTCCCGTTTCAACCTTGGGAAGTTGTGTGATGTTAGAAAGTCCTCCATCTCATTTAGGTTTTAGAATTTGTTTCCATACAGGTGTGCATAGTAACCTCTGATAATTTTTTGTATTTCTTCAGGTGACTTGATCTTTTGTGTTTCTGATTGTGTCTACTTAGGCTTTTTGTCTCTTTTTCTTGACCAGTCTGGTTAAGGGTCCGTCAATCTTGTTTATCCTTAAAAAAACCCTGTTTTTTATTTAATTGATTTTTTCTATGATGTTTTTGTCTTCTATGTCCCATGTTTGGGCTTTTACTTTGGTGACCTGGATTCTTCTGCTGAAGTTGGGGTTTTGGTGGTCTTGCCTTTCCAACTCTGTTAGGTGATTTGTCAGGCTGTTGACTAGTAATCCATTTTCTTGATGTGTGTTTATAGAGATATAAATTCCCCTCTAAGTACTGTTTTCATGATATCTCAGAGGTTTTGGTAAGCTGTGTCTTTGTTTTCATTTGTTTCCAAGAATCTTTTCATTTCTGTGTTGATCCAGGAGTTGTTCAGCATTGTGCTGCTTAGTGTCTGTGTCTTTGTGTGTTTGGAGGGGAACTTTGCTGGTAGCAATATTTATTTTTATTCTACCATGATCTGAGAAGTTACATGGTAGCATTTTGATCTTATGAAATTTGTTTATGCTTGATTTATGGCCAAGGATGTGGTCGATCTTGAATTATGTTCCATGTGGTAATGTATATTTCATGGCTGTTGGGTGGAGTGTTTTATAGGTATCTATTAAGTCCATTTGGTAAGCAACAAGTTGAGGTTCCAGATTTCCTGGTTGATTTTTTTTTCCTCAATGATCTATCTAGGGTTATTAGTGGGGTATTTAAGTCCCTAGTTATGGCAGTGTTAGCATCAACATCTTTTTTTAGTTTACTTAGTAGTTGCTTTATAAATCCAGGGGCTTCTGTGTTGGGTACATATATATTAAGGATGGATATTTCTTGTTGATGTATTGGACCTTTTATCATTATGTAATGTCCTTCTGTATCTTTTAAATTTTTGATAGCTTGAAGGTTGTTTTGTCTCGTATTAAAATGGTGACTCCTGTCTTCTTTTGTTTTTGTCATATGAAAGTTTATTTTTCATTCTTTAACTGTGTTAAAGTTAGTCTGTGGGCGTCCTTTGTAGTGAGATGTGTTTCCTGGAGGCAGTACAGTGTTGGGGCATGTTTTTTTAAAATCCACTTTGCCATTCTACGTTTTTTCAGTGATTCATTTACTCCATTGACATTCAGGTTGATTGTTGAAATGTCATTAGTCTCTAATAAGGCTGTTTTTGTTTTCTTTTTGGGGGTTGATATGTGTATGTGTTTTCAATTTTGCAGTTGTGAGATGTGTTGTGTGGATTTGATGCTTTCCTGTATATGTGGGAAGTGTATCGTTGTTCCTTTTTTTTCTTTCTTCTGTGCTTAACACCTTCATAATCATCTCCTGTAGAGCTGATCTGGAATCAGCATAATCTTTTATGGATTGGATGTCTCAGAAAAGTTTTAATTCTTCATTGCAGATGAAGCTGAACTTGACTGGGAAGGAAACTCTTGCTTGAAATTGCTTATCATTGAGGACTTTGAATATTGGACTCCAGTCCCTTCTAGCTAATAGTGTTTCTGCTAAATCTGCTGCTATTCTGATTGGTCTTCTTTGGTAGGTAGTCTGATCTTTCTCTCTACCTTTAGAATTTTTTCTTTTATGCCTACTTTGTGTAGATGAATTACTATGTGTCTAGAGGTTGGTCTTCTCATTTGGTGTCTTAGGGGGTTTCTGAATCTCTTGTGTTTTCATGGTCACATTTCTGGTGAGATGAAGAAAGTTTTCTTGGATAACCTGCTGGAATACTTGCTCCAAGGTGTTCTCTGTTTCCTTTTCTTCTTCTGGAATACTGACCAGATGTAAGTTCAGCATCTTGATATAATCACATATCTCTTGGAGACTTTGTTCTTTCTTTCTGAGTTTTCTTTCTATGTTTTTGAAAGATTAGGTTAATTCCATGTTTTGGTCTTTAAGTTTGGAGATTCTCACTTCTGCTTGGTTAATTCTGCTTTCCATGCTTGTCATCTTGTTATTTATTTCCTGGATGAAGATTTTATGCCCCAAATCTCTATTACAAGTTCTTTCAGTGTTTCATCTTGTCTTTCTTGAATCTTATTCACTCTTTCCATCCATTTCCTAATCCCTGTTGTATTCTGAGGTCAGTCGGTAGTGATTTCCATTGTTTGGGCTCTGAGATCTTATTTTTCAGGAGTTGCTTCTTGGGTACACTGGAAATTATCTGTTTTCTTCATTGATATTTTTCCTCATTTGTGACAGATCTTTCCTTTCTTTTTAATTCCATTATCCAGTGGTAGTGGGTGGAACTTTCACTTCCGTCATTTGCTCGGCCCTCTATTCTGCCCTGATTAGAGCTTCCAAATTTGTTCTGTTTTGAAATAGGAATGGAGATGGGAAACTTTGCTGTTTCTTGTAGTTTTGAGAGTCGAATAAGATGGAGAGTGGGGAGCTGGTATTCAGAAACTGCTTGCAAGTTGCAATGTTCAATGACTAGTGTATAGGTCTCCTGAGACCCACTCCCCACCACCACTCTACATGATGATACAGTGAGTACTTGTGTGAACCCCATGAGTCTAAGATAAAATAACAGTAATGAGGCTAGCAGAGATAGAATGGACAGAAATAATAAAAAGTAAAATAAACCACAGAAA
>CAUYQG010142263.1:0-22555 GCA_963574415.1 Tarsius wallacei
TTTTTCATGCAGCAATACTGCCTCCTGTTTTACCTGGGAGTGTGATATTTCCTGAAAAGTACAAAAAAGGGAAATTTTAAGTTAGTATTTTATAAAAAAAATCATTCTCGCTGGGCTCGGCGGCTCAGCCTGTAATCCCGCGCCTTTGGGAGGCTGAGGTGAGTGGATTGCCTAAGCCTGCGGGTTCGAGACCCGCCTGGGCAACTTGGCAAGACCGCATCTCTACAATAAATAAAAAAATCAGCTGGGCATGGTAGCGCGTGCCTGTAATTCCAGCTACTCGGGAGGCTGAGGCGGAGGGATTGCCAGAGCCCAGCAGGTCGAGGCTGCGGTGGCCGGAAGCGGCCAAGGAACCCCATTCTGGTTTAAAGAGTTATACACAAACAAAAAAAAAAAAAAAAAAAATCATTCTCAAATAGGTTTTAGTTTATAAGAATACATTTAAACTACCAGCATCTTTAAGTACAGATATCAAATATCTTTAGTACTCAATGCTACAAAACACATTTATAAACTGGAAGAATAGAAATAAATCCCTGGCTGGGCACGTGCTGGTTCAAGCCTGTAATCTCAGCACTTTGGGAGGACGAGGCAAGAAAATTGCCTGAGCCCAAGGGTTCGTGACCAACCTGGGCAACTTGGTGAGATCTAGTCTGCATAATATGTCACAAAATTAGCCAGGCGTGGTAGTGTGCTCCTGTAGTTCCAGCTACTTGGAAGGCTAAGATGGAAGGATTGCCTGAGCCCAGCAGGTCGATGCTGGGGTGGCCATGAGTGTGCCACTGCACCCCAGCCTGGGCGACAGAGTGAGACACTGACTCAAAAAAAAAAAAAAAAAAGAAATTCCTGTATGTCTTCATAAGCAATTTTCAGTCTAAGATTCGTAAGAAGTTGGTAGACTTAGTTTATTTTATTTTCTAAATCTAAGACTTGAACATATATAGACTGTTTCTACTATTACGAGGATAAGGAAAATATCATAATGTACATACAACTTTAAATAAAAGAAGTGATCTCTGGAGGGAAGATAATTTCCCTAAATAGGTCATACATATACCTTTCCACAATATTAAGAGTTGAATTGTGTCCCCTTCCACCAAACAAAAAACATATATATATGTTGAGGTCATTAACCTCTTAAACCTGTGAATCTGATCTTTATTTAAAATAGGCCTTTGCTGATTTAGTCAAGTTAAGATGAGATAATTAGGGGTGGGTCCTATATCCAACATGACTGGTGCTCGTATAAGAAGACCAGAAACCCAATAGGCACACACAAGAAGAATGTCATGTGATACACAGGCAGAAACTAGAGTGCTTCAGGAACCAGTCAAGCAATGCCAAGAACTGATTGATACCACCAGAAGCTAGGAAGAAGCAAGGCATTATTCTACCCAGAGTCTCAGAGGAAGCATGGCTTTGCTAACACCTTGATTTCAGACTTCTAGCCTTAAGAACTGTGAGAAAATAAATTTTTGTTGTTTTAACCCACTCAGTTTGTGATACTTCGTTACAACACCACTAGGAAACTAACATAGACAAAAATAGTTATATTGTGTATACTCCACCATTCTACTGTTCAAAAAGAGAAAATAAGGATAAGATTAAAATGTCATTAGATAACCAAACAAACTAGGAATGGTGGTGGTGATGATTAAAATAACATTTGATGGTTTTGTAGTTAAGGACTACAGTGGAGTTCCAACTGGCCCTCAGTGGAATCTGCAGCATCAACTGTAGCCACATCATCATGGAAGATACCAGATCATGGCCAGGCAAAAACAGAATAGACCATGAGTTCCATCAGCTGCAAACTTCAGCACTCTACGTTAACAGAAGACTCAGGAGGCCAGGCAGAGGCGAAATGCGTCACTTCCATGGGAGCCTTTAAAGCCAGTTGGTACTTAACTACTCTCTGCATTGCTGCAACTGGTGTTGCACCTAATAGTGACCCATCTAATGCCTGGGTCCTGGGACAAGTTCAGGGACAAGGTGAGCGAGAACATCCTAGCTGACTCCTGGCAGACATGGGGAGTGAATGAGAAATACACTGTTTTTTCTTTAAAAAAAAAAAAAAGACATTTGAAGTTATTATTTATTGAGCACTTGTTCTGTGCAAGGCACTGTACTCCACATTCTCTACACGATAGTACTGTCATCTCCATCCTACAGATGAGGAAACTGAGGACCTGGATCTAAGTAACTTTTTCAAATTAATAAAGATATAAGAGTTAATAATGTTATTTAAAGCCAGACCTACTTCATGAACAAAACCAAATTCTTAAGAGAGAAGACCTCCTCTTTTTGAAAGCAAAAGGAATAAAGAAGAAGAGAAGAAATCTTTAAAAAAGGGAAACACGGAAAATATTTGAAAGTCTATAAACAACGGGTTATATATACATAGCTCAAGTAGTGGATTCGCTTCAGATAAGATAAAGGCATGATAGCAAAATACATGTAGAAGAAATGCAGATATTTTTAGATATCCTTTTTCATATTATCTTTTCCTTTGTGCCTAACACTCCTATAGACTTGTTCCAATTATATCTTTTTTTTTTTTTTGACCAGGAATCTCACTTTGTTGCTCAGGCTGGAGTGCAGTGTCATGATCACAGCTCACTGCAGCCTTGACCTCCTGGGCTCAGACGATCCTTCCACCTCCATCTCCCGAGTAGCTGGGACTAACGGTGCATGCCAACACGCCTAGCTAATTTTCTTATTTTTTTGTAAAGATGATGTCTCGTTAAGTTTCTTAGGCTGGCCTCAAACTCCTGGTCTCAAGCAATCCTCCTGCCTCAGCCTCCCAAAGTGCTGGTATTGCAGACGCTAGCCACTGCACCTGGCCTCTGAGTGCATCTTGAAACTTCCTGAAGACTCAAGCTCATGCTGATCCTTCACCTGATCTTTTTACACTCCTGTGAACTGAATAAGCATGACCTAATAGTCTGCACAGTAATGAACACAAAGTAGATATTCAATAAATGCCAATTGATTGTCTGCTGTCTGACACAATGTTTTCTTGAAGAACAAGTCCTAAATAAATGTAAATAAAAGAATTCTGACAAACATTAGAGTTAGTAACTTTTGTTTTCTTGATTTGAGAATATTGCAAATTTTTTTAAACCTGTGTTATTTTACGTACACACATGTTAACGCTAAAGAAGGGTGGCATATTGCCAGGCTCGGTGGCTCAGCCTGTAATCCCGCGCCTTGGGAGGCTGAGGTGAGTGGATTTCCTGAGCCCACGGATTCGAGACCAGCCCGGGCAACTTGGTGAGACCTCATCTCTACAATAAAACAAAAAATTAGCCGGGTGTGGTAGCACGCGCCTGTAGTTCCAGCTACTTGGAAGGCTGAGGCAAAAGGATCGCCGGAGCCCAGCAGGTGGCCACTGCACTCCAGTCTGGGCGACGGAGTGAGACTCCAACGCAAAAATAAAAAATAAAAAAATAAGGGTGGCACTGGCCGGGCTCGGTGGCGCAGTCTGTAATCCCAGCATTTTGGGAGACCAAGGCGAGTGGATTGCCTGAGCCCACGGGTTCGAGTCCAGCCTGGGCAACTTGGCAAGACCTAGTTTCTACAACAAATAAAAAATTAGCCGGGCATGGTTGTGTGCGCCTGTAGTTCCGGCTACTTGGAAGGCTAAGGCAGAAGGATCGGCAGAGCCCAGCAGGTCGACGCTGGGGTGGCTGTAAGCATGCCACTGCACTTCAGCCTGGGCAATGCAGTGAGACTCCAACTCAAAAAACAAATAAATAAATAAATAAAAGGGGGTGGCATCAATACAAAAACTAAATCTACGGCTATAGCTTACACTTTTTCCTACAGAAATTAAAATTGTGAAGTGAAATAAGACTTGACTCTCCCACAATCACTCCAAAAAGATAGTGAGGAATTCTGCAAGTTGGCTATATTAATACAAAATGTGGTCTTTCTTCCTTGAAGCATATTTCTATCACCAGAAATACAAGGAAATGAAAATTAGGTATACGTATAAATGAATAACCAGACATAGAAAACCACCTTCATATTTTTAACTAATTTTTCAATAGCAAATTTTCAAAAGAATGAATTACAAAATACTTTTAAAAAAATTTATGTTTAATTTATGTTGTTTATAAGCTAAATAACAATTTTGTCAATCTACAATGATTCCTAATCCTAACATATATCTATCTGAATCTATCTATAGGAAATCAAGGAAGGTAGGCAAGGTCTAAGGTATGGACAATATACTGATGTGCCAAAGATATGAAAAAGTAGTTCAAAGAAAAATAAATTCATTGGCCAACAATGATATAAAGAAACACAACCTCATGCATAAATAGATTAAAAAATTAAAACAAGGTAGCAATTTTTGCCTATTAAAATTGTAAAAATTGGATAATATCTGCTGTCAATAAGTGCAGGGGAAAATAAGCGTTCAAATACATAATGTTATAAGTAGAAACTGAACCATTTTTGGAAGGCAATTAAGCAACCTCATAACATTTTTAAAGTATATATTTTTTGACCCATTGTTAGATAATAATCTTATGATGTATTAGTACAACTTTGCTTAAAATGTGGATTTTTGCTGGAGCACTCCTCCAGAAATCTATAAACAACCTGTTCACCTACAAGACTGTGTTAGGATCCTACAACATAATACAATGCAGTAATTTAAAATAAAGAGAGGGATCTCTAAGAACTGATGTGAAGAGACATTCAAGATATGATGTTAGGATGAAAAAAAAGCTATAGGTAGCATATCAAGGATGAACCCCAACGCTCATGATGTGAGATGGGTAAAGAACCCAAGAAAGCTCACAGTAAGCATATAGTAACAACACATGTAACAAGTAAGCACTCACAAACATCTTTCTAGTAGTTCTACCTGGAAACAGAACAAACATTTTTATTTTCATCTTACTCAAAATTTTTTAACTATAAACATGTTTTGTTTTGTGAATTAAAAATTGCTTTGAAAAAACTAGCAAGAAAACAAATGAAAGCTTTTACATCCTTAACGTGATGAACTCCTCTCCCTTCCTCTTCATTTGTTTTTAGCCTCTTGTGTATGTCTTTATATTGTATGCCCCAGTAGGGCAGAATGATTTGTTTTATACACAATAGGTACTCAATAATTGAATCTAATTTCTTATTAGACTGGGATCTTTGTGATCCAGAATGGAAAAAGTATTAAACTCCTGCTAGTAAACTGCCAAATAAGTATGTACTTATATGAGTTTCATTAATATATTTGGCTGAATTAACTTTTGTAGCTGAGTGGCATGAGAACCCTTGTTCGATTTTATACTTACAGTTTCCATGTTCTCTTTTTTCATGTTCAGTGAATCCAGTTGTTGCTGAAGTGCATCTAATTCCTAAGGGATCCCCCCCAAAAAAGCAAATATAAATACAAATTACATTAAGCATAATTTGCTTCTTCATTTCTCTACATTTCAAATATGGATGTGACAAAATAAATTTTGTATATATCTTCAACTGGTATCTTGCATTCTGACAAGAATTTGTTAACATTTCATTTCATTACTTATATTTTTGCAAACTTCTTTCATTACTCCTAAAAACCTTGCCATGTACCTAGACCTTTTCACAGTGAATCATTGCTGTGTTCTGAGAATATCAAATATCAGAAGCTTTCAAATTAATTATGTCATTGTTTAGAGTTATGATTTTTAATTTAGATTTTTAACCATGTTTTCATACAGCTTGTTTAATTTATCTTATGGCCCAAACCTCTACTATACATACCTACACACACACACACACACACACACACACACACACACACACACACAAACATGGTTCATTCCTAGGAGAAGACTCTTAAACTGATTACTCATTCATAACCCCTATACAAGATTAATTATTTTGGGGGCAGCATTTTGGCATTTCTATAATGCTTTCTTCAATGCCTCATTAAATCTTATACATCTTGTCTAAAATAAAAAGTTATACTAAATTATCAGTAAAGGAATGTCGGAGAAACTAAATCTATAATCATTATTGGCAGTTAGGGGGCCTGACTCTTTGCTTACTCTTTAGTTAAGGGCCATCCAGGCATGAAAGAGCACCATTATGACTGAACATTGGTAGGAATCTCAGTAACTTCTCTGCAGGCACCTAAATTGCTTATTTAATATCACATGTTCTCTTTCATATGCGGGAGCTTGAAAAGTTAATCTCATAGAGGTAGAGAGTAGAATGATGGTTGCCAGAGGCTGAGAAGGGGGTTGGGAGGAGATGAAGAGAGATTGGTTAATGGGTTCAAACATATAACTAGGTAGAAGGAGTAAATTCTAGTGTTTGGCAGTACAGCAGGGTGACTATAGTTAATACTGATTTATTGCATATTTCAAAATAGCTTGATCCAAAATGTTCCTAGCACAATGATAAATATTTGAAATGATGGATAGCAATTATTCTGATTTGATCATTATACATTGTATGCATGTATCCAAATACCACATGTACCTCATAATTATATAAATTATTATATATCAATAAAAACATTTTAATTTTTAAAAATGGATATTTAAGCAATAAGACTAGAGGACAATAGTCATTCAAATCAGAGACCAAGCAGATAAAAGCTTGGTTGCTTATTAAGTGGGAAGGAAAAGAAAAGAAAGTATCAGGCCAAGTGCAGCGGCTCATGTTTGTAATCCCAATGCTTTGAGAGGCTGAAGCAAGAGGATTGCTGAGCCTAGGAGTTTGAGACCAGTACCAAAAAAATAAATAAAATAAGAAAAACTATCCAGGCACGGTAGTGCACATCTGCAGTCACAACTATGCAGCAGGCTGAAGAAGGATTCCTTGAGTCCAGGATGTTGAGGCTGCAGTGAGCCATGATCATGTCACTGCACTCCAGCCTGGACAACAGAGTGAGATCCTGACTCAAAAAAAAAAAAAAGTAAGTAAATATCCATATGACTCTGCATTATGAGGCCTTTTAATGTTTCCATTAGAAGTTCATAAAAATGTAAGTGTTTTCATGTTTCTTTATGACATGCAAAAATAAAGAATAAAAAATTGAGCAAAAAATAATTATAGTAAAAGCTAGGTCATCAAGCAGCTTAAGAAAATCAAGTTTTCTAGATTTCTCAAATTTGAATGTCCCATGAATCCGCTGGGGGCCTTAATAAAATGAAAGCTCTGATCAGGAGGTCTAGTCAAGCTCTCAGGCAAGCTGATGCTGCCAATCTTTAAACTATATTTTTAGTAGCAAGACAGCTATACGCTATAGTAGTTAATATTATCTGCAACAAAGAACTGAATACCACATGTTTTCACTTATAAGTGGGTCCTGAACATTTATTACAACACTATGATAGAGGGATCAGCAGTAGCGGGATACTGCCAGGGGGAGAAGGGGGGCACTTAACATCACTAAGGGTACCTGACCCTAAACCAGGGGAAGTGAGAACCAGTTGGGGGCCCAAACTTCACCTGCACATAAACTATATATGTACCTAATCCTGACTTGTACCCCACATCTTTACAATAAAAAAAAATAAAAAATATTACCTGCAATAATTTCTCATTTGTGGTTTTCATCTCTATGTACTTCTCTTGTTTTTCAGGGGACATATTTTTGATAATGCCATCTGCTGCTTGTTTTTCCTGTTCAATTTCTTCTTCTACACTTCTAATTTCTTTTTCTTTCCTGAAATCAAAAGCATGTAATATTCCTGACACTACTGTTTCCTCCATTTTACTTTACAAAGAATTAACAAAGATGATCACAAGCTGGGCTCGGTGGTTCAGCCTGTAATCCCACGCTTTGGAAGGCTGAGGTGAGTGGATTGCCTGAGCCCATGGGTTCGAGACCCACCTGGGCAACTTGACGAGACCTCATCTCTACAATAAATAAAAAAAAAAAAATAGCCGGGTGTGGTAGCACGCGCCTGTAGTTCCAGCTACTTGGAAGGCTGAGGCAGAAGGATCGCCGGAGCCAGGCAGGTCGAGGTTGCGGTGGCTGGGAGCGGCCACTGCACTCCAGTCTCTGGGTGACAGAGTGAGACTCCAACTCAAAAAAAAAAAAAAAAAAGATGATCACAAAAAATCCTTAACTCCTTGTACATATGTATTGATACTTTTTGTTATCATACTCTCAAAAGACAAATAAGACAGTTGGGTTTCAGATCTGTGGTTTTCAAACATCTTTGGCCAAAGAAATCTTTGACCAAATGAAATACTGTATTGGTATTTGCCATGTGAATCATACAACACAACTCTGAACTGGGGAACAGAGAGACCTGTAGTACAATCTAGTTTTTAAAAAATTATAGCTTTGGTTGACATTGGGGTGGCTGTGAGTGTACCACCTCACTCCAGCCTGGGTGACAGAGTGAGGCTCCAATTAAAAAAAAAAAATTCCAAGAATGCTATTTTTGCAGAAATTCACAGTCAATCCTAAAATTCATATGGAGATATAAAGGACCCAGAAAAGCCAAACCAATTTTGAAAAAGAACAAATATGGAGAACCTACACTTTCTAATTTCAAAACTTACTACCAAAGGGAACCAGAACATGTTTACCCAAAAATATGACTTTTTGACATAAAAATGATTTTTGAGCTGAAGGTACCTAAGAAGCATAAGCAGAGAAACAGCTCTCTCTATCCTCCTCCTTTTCTGCCTAAAGGCAGGATATAAATGATCCTTTACTCGAATTGACTCTAGACTCTTATCAGCCCATAGAAGACCAGAGGAATCCACAAACAAACCTTACTCCATTAAGTTCCCCATATACAGACAGTCCCAGACTTATGATGGTTTGATTTATGATTTTTAGATTTGACAACAGGGGCAAAGTGATATGCACTCACACTGTACTTCAAATTTTGAATTCTGATCTCTTCCTGGCTTGCAACATGCAGTATGATACTCTCTCTGGATGCCAGGCAGCGGCACTGAGCTGCAGCTCCCGGTAAGTCACACTATCACGAGGTAAGTCACAGATACCTACAGTGCACTATGTCGCCAGAGTTTCTGAATAAGGTGTTTTGTGTCTTCGCCTATCCTCATGTCTACAAAATTCTTTAGACATTCTTTAGGCCCAGTGTGCTTTCAAGCCAGAGGTGAGAAGAGGGAGGAATGGAGAACAACTACTAAAAGGCATAGAATTTCTCTTTTGGCAGATGAAAATGCTCTCTGTATAATCTTGGGATTACACTGAAAACCACCGGATTATATACTTTAAATGGTGAATTTTAATGGTATGTGAATTCTTTTTCAATTAAAAAAAAGCAAAAACAAAGAAAGCCCTTGGCACTGTGCATGGCATGTAGTAACTACATATGTTTTTTAATGTATATATCCTCTTAGTTCATGACCAATAAGATGGGAGCATGAATGCTTTACATATTCAAACTTTTATAATTTGAAAGCATCATTAAATCAACACAACTTGATACTGTTTGGAAAAGAGCCTGTGCAACAGTAAATCTGTAACCTGTTAAGGGAAGACTGGAGCCAACATAAACAGCATTTTTCCAGATTAAATTTTTCTACAAAATTTAAGAAGCCTGTTTATCATAAATTCAGTTACTACTCTGAATTTGAGTAATGCATGCTAATAGCTTCACAAACTTAACTCCATGCTGATCTTCTAAGCAGAATGATAAGCACTCACTTTCCTCACTGCACTTTTCGTATACCTTGACATCTATCTCACAGTACTTTATATATGTGTATGTATGTATGCTCAAACACACATAAAAACATTTATATACACATGCATCTGTCTTCCACTGCTCCTTAAGAGATGGAACTTTGTTTTGTTAAGGTGTATACTTACAATTCTGAGAACAGGTTAGGAAGGACCAGATAACGCGTATTGAATAAAGTGATAAACCTAATTATATATTTAATCTTCTACATACATTCTCTCTTCCTCTGTTATCTCTCTATCACTTCCCTAAATGTTATTTCTATAAACTCTCATAATAGCCCTCTGTGAAAGACAGGAAGGTGTTAGAATTGGAAAATGACAGAGAGTTTGTCGAAGGCCATGCCCAAGATCATGCAGCTATTTAGTAATCAACTTGGTGCAAAAAAACCAGACTGCCATGCATTTTTTTTTTTTTTGAGTCAGAGTCTCACTCTATCTCCTAGGCTGGAGTGCAGTGGCATGATCATGGCTAACACGACCTTGGCCTGATAGGCTCAGGTGATCCTTCTGCCTCAGCTTTCCAAGTAGCTGGGATTACAGGTAGGTACCACTACACCTGGCTAACTTTTTGATTTGCTGTAGACAGGAACTCTTGCCAAGTCGCCCAGGTTGGTCTCAAACTCCTTGGCTCTGGCAATTCTCTCACCTCCACCTCCTAAAGTGCTGGGAATACAGGCATGAGTGCCTGGCCTGCTCTGCATTTCTAATATGGTGTCTGTCCTACAATATTATACTGTTATATCACAAATGAAAAAGGAGCCCAGAGAAGTATAGTGACTTTCTCAAGATCGTATAATTAGACAGACAAATCAGAGTGGGCTCCAGGTCTGTCTGCTACCTAGCTCAGGTTTGCTTTTTCCTCCTGATTCACATTGACACTTAAACATTCCCAACAACTCAACAAAAGATTTGGCATCAACTGTGTTCAGAATCTTGTGCTGAAGTCCACGGGAGAAAGGTCCTTATAACCACTCCACACAACATGGGCGATCTGTTAAAAACAGGCTCATATTGTTGGTAAAGAGAAATTATAAGCTAAATTCTGAAGCATCTTTTTCAGCAGAAGCTTGGACTCTACAGTCCCCTCCCCTGCATTAAAAGTAGGTTCTAGGATGGCTCATTCATAATCAAGATGACACAATGAATGAAAATCAAAAACAAGATTGGGAATTGTTCATCATTCCCTTTTTTGTGAGGACTTTTCCCCCAAATACAAGTTTAATCTCTGCTGCACCCTCCCCAGTAACTGGCCATTTTTTGGTTAGCAATCCTAGGAGTTCATAACAATTGACTTTAATAAGAAAGTAAAACATTTGCTAATATTCTCTTAAGTGTTATAGGTACACTAGAATTCAGTACATGTCAACTGAAAAGTAGCTTACTCTTTATTGTAAGACAAAATATAGTGTAGTACAAGGATACCAAAACGATATAACTGAAATTCCTTCACTTTAAGAAAAAAAGAGATGAGTTTCCAATTCTTTTTTTTTTTTGAGTTGGAGTCTCACTCTGTCTCTCAGACTGGAGTGCAGTGGCCACTCCCGGCCACCGCAGCCTCGACCTGTTGGGCTCCGGCGATCCTTCCACCTCAGCCTTCCGAGTAGCCGGAATTACAGGCATGTGCTACCATGCCCAGCTGATTTTTTGATTTATTGTAGAGATGAGGTCTCACCTAGTTGCCCAGGCGGGTCTCGAACCCACGGGCTCAGGCAATCCACTCACCTCAGCCTCCCAAGAGCATGGGATTACAGGCTGTGTCACCGAGCCTGGCTGAGTTTCCAATTCTTAATAGTGAATTAATCAGAAAAAATTTCAAGGTTTTAGACTCCACTTACGGTTATCTGAAATTCAATAGTATTCTTTATCTGATAGGGATAAAATCTGACATACCACCAGTTCCAACTGTTTCACCACTGCTGCTTATGAAGAGTTCGCTTGAGGGTTCAGAAGGGTTAGATGTCAGCCTCTGATATAAAAAAACTTAAAAAAAAAAAAAGAATTGTCATTAAGGTAAAAACGTATTATACTTCTAAAATAAGCAGAGTATGTTACTCATTTAAGTTATATTATTATTGAAATGAATTACAACTTGACAAAAAGTTTAATATTAAAATAGATACATATGGAGGTAGAAAAAGCATTTCAAATATCTGGCAAGTTTTTAAAAGACAGTTACACAATATTTAAATGCATTGATCCATTACCTGATGAGGTCCTTGGTAAGGTACCAGAGTGGCTCTCTGTTCCTGAAACTGCAGGATCTAAAAATAAGAAGACAGATAAGAAGGAATTTACAGTATAAGAAATCCTGGGTAAATAGCCACAAAGAAATCAAAACTAAGATAATCAGGCCCAAAGACAAAGCAGACAGATTATAAACTGCTGATAATTGATAACATTCTTCTTGGTATGCTTGAAATATATTAGGCCCAACACAGCCAATGCCTACCAGTGCAAAGTAATTGAGAAGGTAGCCAACAATTTCACCTCTAAATTATAAATATGTGAAATACTTTAGAAGATTAAAACAAGACCCCTACCTATCACCATACACAAAAGTCAACTCTAAATGGATCAAAGACCTAAATGTAAAGCCTCAAACTATAACCTTAGAAAATGCAGAAGACACCCTTATGGAAATTGGAACTGGCAACCAACTCCTGATCAAATCCCAAGTCCCCATGCCATAAGAGATAAGATAGACAAGTGGGACCTCATCAAACTGACAAGCTTTTGCAAAGTCAAAGAAACCATCAAGAGCGCAGCGATACAGCCCACAGACTGGGAAAAAGTATTTGCCAACTGCATATCTGACAAAGGCCTAAGATCTAGGATCTACAAGGAACTCAAACGTGCTGAAAAGAAAAAACAAACAGCCCCATTACAAAGTGGGCAAAAGATAAGAATAGATACTTCTCAAAAGAAGACATACGAGCAGCCAACAGATACATGAAAAATGCTCAGCCTCACTAGTCATCAAAGAAATGTAAATTAAAACCACACTGATATACCACCTAACTCCAGTCAGGATGATCATTAATAACTCAAAAAACAACAGATGCTGGAGAGGATGCAGGGAAAAGGGAATACTTCTACATTGTTGGTGGGAGTGTAAACTGGTACAACCTCTGTGGAAAACCGTTTGGTTTGGTCATTCCTAAAAGATCTAAAAGTCAACCTCCCATATGACCCCACAATCCCCTTAACTGGGAATATAATATATCCAGAGGAATTCAAATCACTCTATGAAAAAGATACCTGTACACATATGTTTATTGCAGCATTGTTCACAGTAGCAAAAACATGGAACCAACCATGCTGCCCATCGAAAAAGGACTGGATTAAAAAAAAAATGTGGTATATATACACGATGGAATATTATGTAGTCATAAAGAAGGACAGAATTATGAACTTCACAGCAACTTGGATGGACTTAGAGACTATAATACTGAGTGATCTATCACAGAAACAAAGAACTGAGCATCACATGTTCTCATTCATAAGTGGACCTTGAACAATTATTGTAATACTATAAGAAAAGGATAGGGGCACAGACAGCTCCCTTAGTGTTGACATTCTGCCCATTTCTACTTTGCAGCACACTTAATAAACCTATTTTTCGGCTGGGCTCAGTGGCTCAGCCTGTAATCCCAGTGCTTTGGGAGGCTGAGGTGAGTGGATTGGCTGAGCCCGCGGGTTCTAGACCCACCTGGGCAACTTGGCGAGACCTCATCTCTACAATAAATCAAAAATTAGCCAGGCGTGGTAGCGCGCGCCTATAGTTCCAGCTACTTGGAAGGCTGAGGTGGAAGGATCGCCAGAGCCCAGTAGGTCGAGGCTGCAGTGGCTGGGAGTGGCCACTGCGTTGCACTCCGGTCTGAGTGACAGAGTGAGACTCCAACTCAAAAAACCAAAACCCAAAAAACACCTGTTTTTCTATTCTAAAAAAAAAAAAAGAAAAGGATTGGTGGTAGTGGGAAATTGATTGCCGGGGGAGGGGGAGACATACCTTGCCAACAAGGGTACCTGCATAATGAACATTTGTATACCTAACCCGGAATTGTACCCAGCATCTTTAAAATAAAAAAATTTAAAAAAAGAGAAATACTTTAGAAAGGCCTTTCAAACGTATCAGGTTTGCCTATTTAAAAAGTTATTCAAAAATAAAATATACTGTTGGGTGCAGTGACTCACACCTGTTATCCCAGCACTTTGGGAAGTTGAGGTCAGATGACTGCTTAAGCCCAGAAGTTCAAGATCAGCCTAGGCAACATAGTGAGACCTCGGCTCTACAAAAAAATAAGAATAAAAAAATTGCTGAGCATGGTGGTGCATACCTGTAGTCCCAGGCTGCAGTGAGCCGTAAGTATGTCACTGTACTCCAGGTTGACAGTGAGACCCTGACTCAAAACAAACAAACATCCCATATATACACTGGAAATGATTTATGATGATAAAAATGAATCATACCATGTCTATTATTTTTGCAACAGCAAAGAACAATTCCCTTGCAGTCTATTTCTTGATGAGCATGAGCCCAGTTTCCTTTCTCAACAGTCACCATACTTACTGTTAATCAGGAGTTCCAGGATACTTTCTGATGCACTGGTAACAGACAACTCCAGACAGTGTGCAAAGCTGGACAACGCCTTGCTGCGGACAGTGGGTGCTTTGTCTAAACAACGGTCAAACATAATTTCTTGCACCAAGAACTTATGCTTTAGGAACTTCTGATGCTCCAAGGAGAGAGTGTTATCCACCTCTCTTTCGGGCAGTTCTAACAGAGCTAAGACAACATCAAGAGTAAAAACACGGTGTGGGATCTGGTAAAGCAAAATCATAAGAATCACCATCAGATAAGAATAAGAACCAAAGAAACCCTTCTCCTCATTCAGATCTGGCTGTCATTAGAAGTTTGCAGAGCCAGAACCCAATATTTTGTGCACATCTATCTCCTACCTTGGAACTTCGTGAGTATTTGTAAAGCCAGGCAATGAATTTAGTGTATTCCCCACAAGGAAGTTTACTGAGCAGCTGGACCAGAGACTGGGCTGCAGAGGTCCTATACTCTGATTTATCTATCACCTGAAACACAAAAATGGAGAAGCTGTCTGGCCAAAATCCACCAGCAGGACAAGTGAAACACATGTTGTAATACAAGTTGAAAATCAGTGCATGTAACTAGTTCAATGACCTTTAAATGTTAGGTCAATGACTACAACTTTTAGATTTCAGATTCCTTTGAAAACTAATCTATAAGAAACCTATAAATTGGGGCTAGAAGACAGCATCTCCCATGAATGGGACAGATCTGGAAGCATCTTTGTTAAGTTCTGAAAAACTTGACCATGCCTCACCAGATCTTTGACCAGAAAAATTACCAGATGTTGTTGAACTTGTGGCTTCCTTCAAAAGTTCTATTACTAGCTCTCCACCCAAATGGATGGCTGAGATAGAACGTGATGACATAGACATGTTGAAAGAACTGAGGAGTCTCCTCATGGCTAATTTGATGGAGAAGGTATGAGGCCTATAGAACTTGGCTTACCAGCTGGGGCTAGGTAAGTATTATTCATCTACTCTAGGGGTTGGCTTTTACTTGACACCCTAATCTGGCGTCTCAATGTCTCAATCTTCTTTCCTGCATTGAGAGGATGACATGAATGAAAATAAGGAGCAGGAACTAATGAATCCTCAAGGACCAGTGATTCTATCTTCATGCAAATATCTGCACTGATAAAGATAATGGAAATTTAAAAATGCAAAAAAATCTGTCTTCAAAACATGATCATCACTTTCCAAAAGCAGTGTGTACATGTGTTGGGAGGAGTGGGTAGGGTTTAAGATGACACAAAATTGTTTAAGATAGGTGATGGATGTGTGGCAGTTCATTACCTTATTCTTCCTGTTTCTATGTGTGTTCAACATTTTCTTAAAAAAGTTTTTTTTTTTTTTAAACAGAACACTTTGTCTAGGGGAACATCTAGTGAATATTAAATAAGACCACTTTTATTAACAATGCAGACTCATTCCCAAGAACAAATACACACACATTTATCTTTATATGTTATATATCCTATGTTATTACTATTTCTAATGCATATGGTACCTTGGCACAGATGTGCTGCAGTAAGATAAGGACGACTGGAAATATACTTTCCTTTAGTTCATCCATAAGTGAGCTATATAAAACAAAAATATATCCACTATTAACAATACAATCCATAATCCTGTGCTCAGAAACCACTACTTCTATGTTTAGAAATCCTAAATAGTAAAGCACTCTACCCCCATATTGCAAGAGTTGTTTCAGTAAAATAAAGAGTAAAGCTATAATATACCAAGGTAGGAAATGTTAAGTACTTCCTTTGCATAGTATTGAGAGCTATTGCTGAGTAGTGGAGGTGTCAGGAAGAGTAAAAATATGATTTTTATATGACTCTTTTGACTACTTAACAAATTAAAATGTAAAATATGTCCTTTTGGGATGAATATAAAAATTGACTGAGATACAGTACCACCTCATGGAAGCTCAGTGAAATGCTGCTACTTTAATGCATATGTAACATTATTCACCCAAACTTTTTTTTTTTTTGAGTTGGAGTCTCACTCAGTCGCCCAGACTGGAGTGCAGTGGCCACTGCCGGCCACCGCAGCCTCGACCTGCTGGGCTCCGGCGATCCTTCCACCTCAGCCTTCCAAGTAGCTGGAACGACAGGCATGCGCTACCACGCCCGGCTAATTTTTTTAAATTTATTGTAGAGATGAGGTCTTTCCAAGTTGCCCAGGCAGGTCTTGAACCCGCGGGCTCAGGCAATCCATGCACCTCAGCCTCCCAAGGCATGGGATTACAGGCTGAGCCACTGAGCCCGGCTTTCTCACCGAAACTTTAACCCAAGAAGAAATTACTATAATGCTCATGCTTGATCCATTTTTAGTGCTATGTTTATCTGTATCATTATATAAACATCGTTGCAACTGACAATATAATGAACTCACATGGAAAAACTAAAGCAACATTATTTCCACTTAAAACATCTTAGTTATTTAATGTTTAAAACAGTCTTCAGTGAGAAATCATTGCTCAGTGACAAGATGACATCATCTACACCCCATGTCTCCAACTATACTATACATACTGTGCACACCTGAGGTGTACTGCACACACACTCACATGCACGTACACACAACTTCTTGGCACCACCTGTACACTGCAGGCCAAATATTCAGTGAAGGAGGAAAAGAAAAACCAATGACACAGCAAACATGTCCTTCTCAACGAAGCTAAGAAATGGAACTTTTAAAGTAAAGCTGAGTAACTCATGAGGAAAAAGATAAGTCTATCAATTACTGTTAAGGAAGCAAAAAGCAACTTAATTCTTTCCTTCAGAAAATATTTTCTGTAGGGGAGAGGAAAAGAAAAGTAAGAAGAAACAAAACAAAAGTGGCAAAGAGGCCAGGCGTCATGGCTGATGCCTATGATCCCAGCACTTTGGGAGGCAGAGATGGCAGAACTGCTTTAGTCTAGGAGTTTGAGACCAGCCTAGGCAGCATAGCGAGACCTCATCTATAAAAAAATAAATAAATAAACCAGGAGTGGTGGCACGTGCCTGTGGTCTTGGGAGGCTGAGTAGAAGGATAGTCTGAAACCAGCAAGGTCAAGGCTGTGGTGATACATGATCGTGCCACTGCATGTCACCCTGGGTGACAGAGTGAGACGCCAAATACAAAAAAAGGGGGCGGGTAGGGGGCACAAAAGCAAAGAGACACAGAGTGGAGAGCAACAGAAAAGAGAAAGAAGAGGAAGACTTGCTAGAGTGGTAAACACTGAAGCAGAGATAATGGAAAAGAGGAGAGGCAACTGTCCTCTCTCAGAAGTTGACCTCAAAGGCTGGTGCAATCAAGCTGATGGCTGGCTCTGGCCCATGTGCTGCAGATTCCTTATCTCTTTAAGAATGCTCCAATTCAGAGGCTACCATCAGTGATCTGGACCACATGAACCAGATTAGCTATGAAATGCTTTATTTTGACTGCCCCTCAAACCACCATCAGGCCAGAAATTCTAACTGCACAGGTGTCAGAAACCTTGGTTAGTGCAGGGCCCAGATGACTGAGGGAGAGTAATAAAGAGAGTAAAAATTCAAGATTTGTGTGCTTCACCTGATAAACTGGACTGCCTGGTTTTTACGGTTGATGACTTGGGAAGTCATAGTAAGGGTGGCACGACGGGATCCTTCGCCTACTTCCAACATTAATATTACATTGAGCATTTGGCGGAAAATGTAACTGATAACCTAAAAGATAAAAGAAAATTCAATTTAAGGGCTGACAGAGAATCAAAGAGCCTCAAATATAGTGATACAGACTGTAGTAAACCATTTCAGCCATCTGAAGATAAGTCAGGTTAACATTACTGGCTGAACACTAGGAATGTATTTCTTGGACAATTAACTAGGTATTCATTAAATGCACAATGTAAATAGTGTGGAAGAATTGCTGATAATGGTAAGATCAACTAGTTTCTCTCCCCATCTCCTGCATAATATGACTAGAATATAGGGAAAATAGGAAACTAATTGTCATTTATAAATGACAAAGAGTGCTACTAAAATTCCTCTTTAAAAAAGGGAAAAAATAGGCTGGGTGCAGTGGCTCATGCCTATAATCCCAGTCCTTTGGGAAGCTGAGGTGAGAGGATTGCCTGAGACCATGGGTTTAAAACCAGCCTGGGCAACTTGGTGAGACCACATCTCTATAATAAATCAAGAAAAATTAGCTAGGTATGATAGCAAATGCCTGTAGTCCCAGCTACTTGGAAGGCTGAGGTGGAAGGATTACCTGAGCCCAGCAGGTCAAGGCTGCGGTTGCCATGAACATGCCACTGCCCTTCAGCCTGGGCGACAGAGTGAGACTCCAAGTCAAAAAAAAAAAGGGGGGTGGGGGGGAATGATACATTTATACTGTATTTTACCTGAAGTGTACAAAGCATTTTTCAATATATTATCTCATATAATTTAGTCAACCAATTAATTCATTTATCCAGTAAAGAAAATAAATATTTACTAAAAACCAATATGTGGCAGGTAATGCATTAAGCACTTCCATATATGTGTAGCTAGATTGTACTATGTTTAATTTTAAACCTCACAACAACTCCATGAGGTAAGACATGTATAATTTTCATTTTACAGATAATTCTTAAAAACTCCAAAGGTGGGCTGTCCAAGGGCAAATAATTAAGGATCTGGCTAAAGCCAGCACTGGCTAACATCAAGTCAGTACTTTGACAATTTAGAAAACATGGTGTCTTTATACAATAGACCTAAGATGATGAATTTTTCCATCTATTTTATCTTTTGAAATGTTCAAAAGGGCATGGGAATGAAAAGCATTACTGTGAATTCTATCACATTCACATATTTCAAGCACATGGAAGTAATAAAGATATAAAATTTATAAAATACTGAATTTTTTCTAAACAACAGGTATTGTGCTTGGCATTTGACATGCTTGATTTCATTTAATCCTTTGCAAATCCATGAGGAAGGCTGAGACTTTTATCCTTTTTGTCCAGATGTAAAATCTGACACTTTAGTAAGGTTGAATAACATACTAGGACACATAGCTAGTAAGTGGTGGAGTCAGAATTTGAACACAGATGTACAGAAACCCAAGTACCCCCAAAACCTTCTTTTAACCACCTTGTTACTGCCTCTGCAAACTGACTGTATCATAGCCACTAAAACCCACATGACCTTGGTTCACCACATTTTTTGCAATCTTACTGCTTTATTAATGACATCTAAATTTAGTAACAGCAGGATGCATAAAAAACCCTAACACTAATGTTTACAGTAGTAATAATATTAAGGCAAAACCCAGATATCGATGCTAACCCAGGAATGATAACCTATAATACAAACACTAATAGAAATACTAAAGCACACATGACTTGCCAAAGAGGAAACTTGAAAATTCGATTAACTGTTCTTTTTTAAAACAATTTGGTAAATAGTTCTGTAAAAGTGACTATCCAGCAGCTTCTCTGCTCCTCCTGCTTTATTCACACCAGAACCATTTTTTTTCTGTCTGGAATCTAACAAAAATTTGCTGCAGCCACCAAGCATTTTGATATAAACTTGGCAATGAAAAACAGCTAATAGAAATGGTGACTTTTTTTATCATACAAATAATATATGGTCATGAAAACAACCTAGTAAATTAAAATGGCATACATCAAATGCTTTTACTATTGTATGGTTCGCCTGTTTTCAACTTGGCTAGTAACTGGATTAGATTCACATCTCCTTTACCTTATCTCCTTCTCCATGAATTGGGGAGCACAGCAAATATAATCCACAATAGGCTAGTTCTGGTATGCATTTTGCTTGGTTAAGGTCTCTGGAGAAAAAAGGTAAAACATTAGTTAATGAATATGATTTTACTTGGAATATTTCTTAATCCTACAAGCCATGTTTAAATGAATAAATTCTACCTGTATGTCAATTAGGATAAAATGACATTTCTATTTCTGCTGTAGGAAAAGTTATTATACTATACTTAAATAGTAGCATTAGAAGATTTAATGGCTTACCTGGCTTGTGTAACACCAAATTCATGAAGAATTGGCTCAAACTTAGTTAATGCTACAAAGACCTGGAAAATAGATACCAAGAAAAGATCTGATTTTTCTTACTCATTAAGTATTAACCATGGTCTATGCCCTTTGAAGTTGTCCCAAGGTTCGTGGAAGTTTCACTTACCTCTACACAATTCTGTATACACTGTGGCTTTTCTTTCAGGGAAAACTTGTGCAGAAGCCTTAAAAAATTCTTTAAAAGGTGAAAGATGGCATTTCGAATTTGAGAAAGATCCCGGGCAGAAAAATAGATATTCTCTTCATCTTCTTGTTCTTCTATAATTTCATCCATCTACATTACAAAGAAATGTATAGGTGACTATGTAATAATGTCTAACACTATGTCCCATGGTTTTCAATTAACTCAAACCAAGTTCAGTTAAACTTCAGGTAGTAGCTGATGCTGAGGTGACATGACCGATCAGTTCGCTTGACTCTTCTTGGACTCCAGGGCTACAAATGGTAAATCACTGGACTAGATAACTGCTATGATCATTTCTGGCTCTGTCTTTTTTTGTCAGTGAGAATTCCTGTGCTCTTTTAGAAATTTTGGCGAACCTCCATTTTCCAACCTTGTCACTCAAGAATGTGGAACTAAGGACATGGCCTCAGGATACTTCAGCCACCCCCTCTAATGACAATAATATGGCAAACATATCAGTTAATATGTTGTCAAGCATACCAGGAACAAGACTGGGGAGAGACGACTGGACATTGGAAAGATGCAAAGCAGAAACGTGCCCTCAGAAGCACGAGGCACCTTAGAGGCAACTTAAAATCATTTTGGATAGCTGACGATGGTTTAAGACCTGTTGCTTATAATCTCGATGTCTGAAACCATATTTACTATAAAGACAATCTTTAAACAGACCAAACCATGTGTTGGTATAGGTATGTTTTATTATTCCATTTACTTCTTACCTCAATATCCTGTTTCCTGAGGGGTCTTCCTCTTTTTCTATTTTCCCTTCGATTAGCCTGAGAGCTCCTAGGCTGTTCCTTCTTTCTCTTTTGATTTAAGTTAGATTCCTGAGGCCAGCTCTTCTTTAGAGTCTGAACGCATTTGTCAAACATCACTGGGTGGAATACTTGATTGGCTATACTACCTATTCATAAAGAATAAAGAATAAGCAGTTTAGATTTAATTGTCTTAAATATGTAACAACCAATAAAAAGTTAAAAAGTGTGCAGGGTTTTCACTAATTTTAGTAACAATGAATCTTTAGCAAAAGAGTACCATTTTCAACTTCTGCCTCAGTGAGGGAGCAAGATTCTGAATCAGAAACAAATGACGAGATTTCCACATTGGGCCATGACAAGAGCAACTGGTTTTATACTTGTTCTACTGCTGTAAACAACTATATAACTGGACAAAAATGTATAAAATAACCATTTTAAGACACTGGGCACCAGGTACCATAAGAAATGCAATCCCCGAGACAAGGTAAACAAAGAGGTAAACTCTAACATTGCCCCAGTTTTGTATCCAGAGGCAATTTCTGAACAGCAGAGAAATGGTAAATCTAAGCAGATTATGATGGTCTTATTAAGTTGAAAAATTAGAGTCAAAAAAATTCCAGAGTAGCTGGAATTTATGGAACAGAGTACCAGAGTAGAGAAAGCTACATAGAAAAAGGGCACCAGAAACCTGCAAGCTATGTACACAAAGAGTTAATTCCATCACAGTGGGAAAAAGGATTTCCAAGGAGCTAGAAGATGAACTATTTCCACAACTCACACAGGGCTGAGACACATTTGGCCAGCTGGAGACCTTGTTAAACACCTAGAACATTCAGAAGAGATCTCAGAAGAAATACCCTTTAAAAGTAGGACTAAACTAGAAGTAGCATAAAGGCTACCAACAAAGTTTTAAAACAAGCCTCAAAAGGATCTAGTTAATCCATCAATAGCTTCCTGTCAAAACACATTTCAATACTTTTTAAAGGAAAACAACAAAATCAAGACACTTGACAATCTAACATTCCAAATGTCTATCATCCAATAAAAGAAATTACTGGGCATGCTAAAAAAAGCAGGAAAATATGCCCCATGATAAGAAAAGTCAATTAGCAGAAACAGTTCAAGAAACAACAAAGATAATGGAGCTAGCCAACAACAACTTTAAAGCAGATATTACAAATAAGCTCAAGAATTAAAAGTAAAACATTATCATAACAAGAAGAAAAATGAAAAAAAATTAAAGAAGCAAATAGGCCTTCCTTGATAGTGACCTT
>CAUYQG010142266.1:0-12239 GCA_963574415.1 Tarsius wallacei
TGCCACTGCACTCCAGTCTGGGCGACAGAGTGAGATTTCAACTCAAAAAAAAAAAAAAATTAAAAACTCCTGGCTGCTTGCAAGAGTGAAATTACTAGTTGCCTCATATGTGCAAGAAGTATGTATTGAACACTTACTACATGCCCAGTACCATGCAAGGTGGTGATACCATGGTCAAAGGATGGACTGCAGTCATTTAAGACCATGCCACTCACCAGAGGATATTCCTTTCCTGCACGGGTGATGAATAACCAGACCGTGAGCTCCATGTGTCCTGTGAGGCCCTCAGCGGAGGCCTCAATACGTGGTAGGTGAAAGCTCAAAAAATGGCGAGGTAGGGATGATAATAAGGGAAAGGGGGAAGTAGAGAAACCACCCCAGATCCTCTCAGGACGATAACAAAGAAGCAGCTCTCTTTAGGGGAACAGCTCCAGAGGTCCCTCAGGTCTAGGACAGTCCGTACTTGTAAGGCTGACTTGTCTCTCTCCACATTGCTGGCTCTCACGGACCCCCTCTCTCTCCTGTCTTCCCCTCTAAGCTCCCCCTAATACACAGGAAAGCTCCAAGGGAGACAAGTGTGCATGAGACAGCCATGAGGAAGTAAGCCATGAGGAAGTGAGCCTCTCATCAGATCGCCCGCGTGGATACCCAGATTCCGACAAGAGGCAGCACTGCAGGAGGAGGCAGCAAGGCCAGGCAGGGAGACAATGGCAGGGCAGGCTGAGGGCAGCCATGGGAAGCAAAAAGATCGAGGAGCAAGGGGCTGGCTGCAGGCCTGGCTGGGCGCAGAGAGGCAGGGGAGAGGCAGACACGCCCAGAAAACAGCCCCGGGTAAGCTGGCCCATCGGGCGGGACCAGGTCTTCTGCCCACTTGCTGTAGAAGAGGAGAAATGGGGGAGGTGAAGGGGAACTTCATTCTCCTTGAGCAGACTTGGGCCCCACCGTGTGGGTTTCCTCATACAGGGAAGTCTGCAGCTTGGCACACTGGGAGTGAGGCCCAGGGAGGGATGAGGGCACCAGGGAGTCACTCACAAGCAGGTTGTCACAGATGCCACTGGCCACCTTTCCCAGAGTGTTGGCATCAAGAGGAGCCACTAGCATGAGGTCTGCCCACCTCCGCAGGTCGATGTGAAGAACGGGGTCAGAGCGGTGCTTCCACATCTGGTGGGGGGAGGACCCAGGGTCACCGAGTCGGTCACTCTCTCCATGTGGAGGAAGGGGGTGAGGGGCCAAGGCAGGCCAGGTGCCATCAACCAGGAGCCCGAGAAGCCCACCAAGCCACCCTGTCAAGTCCACCGCCGTCCCCTCTGGCAGCTAAGCTGGCTCACGTTGGCCGTGGAGCCACAGCCTGCGAGAAACCAGGCCTGAGGAAACAAGCGCCCCTTGTCTCTCCGAGCTATTCCCTTTATGGTTTGGTTTTCAAGAGAACTGGCATCTGGCAGGGAGCTCCTGGCCCATCAGCTTGAGGCGGATGCTTGGGTTGTCCAAGCCAGTGGAAGGGCTCCAGGCAGTGAGAAATGGAGGGGGTGGGGCGGGGAGGACAGGCCAGCCAGAAATGTTCTAGGCTGAGGATGTTAAAAAGGCCTGGCAGGGAACCCTTGGGAGGCCCACACTCGGCGTCTTGTGCACTGGCCAGTGCCCACCCCTCCGCGGGAGAGCAGAGGCAGGGCCCGGCGGCCGTGGGAAGTGAGGGGCTCTCCACAGCCCTGACGTGGGAGCTACGTGGATGGGGTGGTGGGAACAGAGCTCCTCTGTGGTTTCATCAGCCCAGATAAGTACAAGCACACTCAACCCCAGGCACGAGGCCAGGGCCCAGCTCCGCCCGGTGGGAGGAGACTCGGGCCTCCTGCAGGCCAGAAGCTAGACAGATGTTTTCCTCATCGCCTCTGCCCAGAGGGTCCTGACCGCCAACTTGAGTTCAGCCTGTCTACTCTGGCTGCCAGGACCATGGGCTGCAGGGAGGACTGTGCTGTCCTGCTGGTGAAAACATAATGGAACTTAGCCCAGGGGCCCACAGCACTGACCTCCCATTCATCAGCATCGCTGTAGAGGGTGACAGGAACATCCTGAGGGCTGTAGAAATGTTTGGCTCTCTCGGTTGTGACCACTGCTACTTCCAGCTGTCACAAAGAAAAAGTGGGGGTAGGGGAGGAAAAACGGTTACCAGAGCCACAGGCCTGGAAGTCACACTTGGACCAGAGCAGGCCAGTGCCTTCTTCACAGCCTGGCTTCAGAGAGGACTTCCCCTCCTCAGCGGCCAGCCCTGTGTTTGCATAGCTGCTTCCGCTGTCACACAAAGGTCATGCAGGCCCCGCCAGGTGTGGCCGTTTCACTTCCCCATCTGAGGGTTGCCAAGGAATGAGTCACCAACTGCCCAGGGTATATAAAGCGGCAGGCTCCTGCCACTCAGGCAGTGAGGCCCAGGGCAGAGGCTGGCGGGTGACAGGACAGGAACCCAAGGCAATAGGGTGGAGGAGGCCATGGCAGGCAGAAGGGGCCACCTGAGGCTCACAGGGCCTGGGTTCTGGGATGCACGGCAGCTCTGCCCTCTGCAGGCTGAGGCTCCAGGGGCTGGGGGCCCACATGTCCTGTGTGCATCCATACCCCAGTGAGAAAGCTGACAGCGGCCCTTCCTGTACTTCTAGGAACGAGGCCTCAGGGCCAGGGCTGCAGTCAGGCTCTAGGAAGACCCGGCCCATGTGTCCCACACTCATGGGCTGAGAGGTTACCTTCACACCACCCACTCACTAGGAAGTTACAAATGCAAACAAGGGGTGCATGTTGCCTGCGTAACAGGGCAAATGACAGTGAGAAATGCCTGCGGGAGCGTGACTGGCACTCATCTGTCAGCCAGCATTCGTGAAACAAGGTTTTAGACTAACCAGCTGGTGAGGTAAAGGGGCCAGAGGAAGAGGCTGGGAGACCACAGGTAAAGGAAACTACATCTTCAGGGAAACCATGGAGCCAGGAGATGATGTTTCTCTGGGAGAAGGCAGGGCCAGGGTGACAAGGACGGACCTATCGACCAGCCAGAGCAGTGGCCTCAGGAGTGATATCTGGGCCAGTCCTAGTTCACAGACACGCTGTTTGGCCCACACAAAGTTATAAACGTTTCTGAGCCAACACGTACAAACTGGAAGATTTCACACAGAAAATCCAATTTCCTGGCTTCTTGGGGAACACTGAACACTCTGGTGCTGCTGGCCACACATTCCTACTTGATGGTGACTTGGGGCACAGAGAAAGGGCTGCATCTTGCTCAGTGGCGTGCCCACGCCCGTTCCACCTCATCCCCACTTCCCCCTCCTGTCTCGTCAAGGCCCCCCTCCTCACTGACTTCCTGACTGTTGCACAGGGCAGGGTGGTGACGCATTCTGCACAGCACCTAAGAGTGCCCCTGGGGACAGGGAGTAGAAGTCTCCGAGGGGAAGACGGAGAAACTCCAGAAGGCCTACTGATGTGTCCAGTCTCCATCTCACTCCCCCTTAGAATCCACCATCCGCAGAACTTGCACAAAACCTCAGGAACGTTCTAGAGGTCCTTTAAACCAAACCCCCACTGAGTGCTGGAGGGCCCTAGAACAGCCTCAAACAAGTCTTGTCCAGCTCTGAATACGATGGCAAATGAGCAGAACTGCCTTATCCCTCTCCAGAGCCCAGCCCTGGAGTTGCCGCCAGAGGCAGGAGAGCAGAAGTCTGTGGACTGTGCTAAGGGTGCTGACTTCTTCATGGGGAGGACATAAGATCGTAAGGCAAAGCATGGAGCATAATAAGTTAGGGCAACCGTAAGAAGAAGGTCTGCCTTTCAGACAGCAGAAGAAAATTCCATCTACACAATAAAGAACAGAGAAGGGGGAAAAGAAGCAGAGTGGACACATGATAAGACAGCATGGGCCAGGCACGGTAGCTCATGCCTGTAATCCCAACACTTTGAGAGGCTGAGGTGGGAGGATTGCTCAAGCCCAGGAGTTCGAGACCAGCATAGGCAACACAACGAGATCTCATCACCCCCCCCAAAAAAATTAGCTGGGCATAGTGATGCATGCCTGTAGTACCAGCTAAATGGGAGGGTGAGATGGAAGGATTGCCTGAGTCCAGGAGGTTATGGTCGGGCAAGAGTAAGACCCCAACTCAAAAAAATTAAAGATAGCATGAAATAAGGCAGCAGAAGTAAATCCTAATTGAATAGAAATTAGAGTAGATATGTAATGGCCTAAACTCCCTGATCAAAATACAGATTCTCATCTTGGATTTTTTTTTTTTTTTTTTTTTGTGTAGGCATCTCACTCTGTTGCCCAGGCTGGAGTGCAGTGGCATACTCATGGCCACCACTGCTTATTGTAGAGACAAGGTCTCACCAAGTTGCCAAGGCTGGTCTAGAACTCCTGGGCTCAGGCAATCCTCTCGCCTCCACCTGCCAAAGTGCTGGGATTTATAGGTGTGAGCTACCGCGGCCAGCTTGGATGATTTTTTTTAATCTATCAACATGTTGTCTAAAGTGACTTATTTATTTATTTATTTATTTTTGAGTTGGAGTCTCACTCCATCGCCCAGGCTGGAGTGCAGTGGCATGCTCACAGCCACCCCAGCGTTGAACTGCTGCACTCCGACAACCTTCCACCTCAGCCTTCCAAGTAGCCGGAACCACAGACATGTGCTACCATACCTGGCTAATTTTTTTTATTTATTGTAGAGACAAGGTCTCACCAAATTGCCCGGGCTGGTCTCAAACCCATGGGCTTAGGCAATCCTCTCACCTCGGTACCCCAAAGTGCTGGGATTACAGGCTGAGCCACTGCGCCTGGCCTAAAGTGACACATTTAAAACAAAATAATGTATACATGAAAGAATAAACTTTCAATTAAATAAGGGAGATGAAGCTCTGCCTCCCTCCCCAAAGCCCACTAAAATAAAAATAAAGCGATTTTTAAAAAGATATACATTTCCAAGAACAAAGAGGAGAAAAATCAACCGCAGTTAAGACTTGGCAACTGGAAGATGGAAGTAAAAGGAAGCATTAGCAGATCAGAGCCAATAAGATCAGATTAGATTAGAAGTAGCGGAAAGCCTACATAGTAGTTGAGACAAAAGCCAATTAGAGTCAAGAAGCCAAGAAAAAGCACAGAATGGAAGTTGGTCGGTCAGTCGTGCACACCTCATAGGGTGGGCACATGGCTGAGAGCTGAAGACAGGAGACTGGTTCATGGCCTGCAGAAGGAACTGCTAAAGTCTCCCAGATCCTCCCCACAGCAGACATATTTTACCTTCTCCCATCCCAGCAGTAGTTTGAGTTGCCAGACTTGGGGACATGTGGCAGAACAGAAGTCAAAGCAGGAGTCCTGCAGCAAAAGCGAGTATCTGCAGACCAAATAGAGAGAACCAAGCCCTCATCCTCACATGACCCTAAGAATGCTGGCAGAGGACTGGAAGGGTCTTTTCTAGAAAAACAATGACCTTGAGAACATGGTGTTGTGGTAGGGAAGGAAACCTTCAGATCCTCAGTTCAGAGGTCCCCCTGCAAAACATCTCATTCCCAGCAGAATGTCTGGTACTGATGTCCTGGCAGTAAAGACAGAGTCTCCAGTCAGATCTTGGTACCCAAATAAGAATAGCCAAGGAGTGTCATATATTTGAGGAAGGCTCTCTAGCAAGAAAAAGATTACACCAACAAACAGAAAACAGAAACTCAAGCAATTCAGGGAGAAGAAAACCCAAAGATGAGAGCTTACATCCAAGAAACAATATAGCACTTGTTTAAAAAATAAACATTCTGGGTATGAAAAGTAACTCAGAAATAAAAATTGCCTTTTTCTTTTTCTGGGGACGTTGTGTAAAGGCACTCAGAATAGTCCAGCGTTTGACATACTGTCGCAGGCTTTCCTACAATACAGCCTCTAACAAAACTAGGCAGTCCTTAACGCCTGGTAATAGAATTGTTTACCTATATACCAAGAAGGTTGGGAAAGCACCAAAGTCTGCGTGTGGTGTGTGCCCAGGCAAACTTCAAGGGGTTCGTGCTGTGAGACCTAAAGTTCTTATGAGGTTGTCCAAAACAAAAAACATGTCAGCTGGGTCTGTGGTGGTTCCATGTGTGCAAAATGTGTTCGCGACAGGATCAAGCGTGCTTTTCTTATCAAGGAGCAGAAAATTGTCGTGAAAGTGCTGAAGGCACAAGCACAGAGTCAGAAAGCAAAATAAAGAAATGAAGCTTTTTTCTGTAATAAAAATTAAAAGCCTTGAAAAAAAAAAAGAAAGAAAAATTATAAATAGTAAAATTAAAAACCCAATACAAGACTGGGTACAGTGGCTCATGTCTGTAATTCCAGCACTTTGGTAGGCCGATGCAGGTCAGAAACTCGAGACCAGTCTAGGCACCACAGTGAGACCCCCTTTTTACAAAAAAGTTTCTTTCTTTTTTTTTTTTGAGTCAGAGTTTCACTCTGTTGCCCAAGCTGGAGTACAGTGGCATGGCCTCGACTTCCTGGACTCAGGCAATCCTTCTGCCTCAGCCTTCCAAGTAGCTGGAACTACAGGCACGTGCCACCATGCCCAGCTAATTTTTTTGATTTATTGTAGAGACAAGGTCTTGCCATGTTGCCCAGGCTGGTCTCGAACCCGTAGTCTCAGGCAATCCTCTCACCTCTGCCTCCCAAAGTAGTTCCCAGCTACTTGGAAAGCCGAAGCAGAAGGATCGCCTGAGCCCAGCAGGTCGAGGCTGCGGTGGCAGTGAGTGTGCCAATGTACTCTAGCCTGGGTGACAGAGTGAGACTCCAACTCACACACACAAAAAATAAAATCAGAAGATCAACCCAGGTGGTAAAAAAAAAAAAAAATCTAACTATATATGAGTTCTAGAAAGACAGAACAAAAACATAGAAAGGAAAAAATTACAAAAGAAATAAAATACAATTTTCCAGAAGTGAAGAACCCAAAGGTGGGAGCCATTCACTGGACCTGGAGGGGTACCCCGTTATGATCCCCAAGAAACCCAGTCACCTCCCCTCACAACTATCCTTGGATCCTGAGACCACATCAGCTCTCCTGGCACCTGTGCCCCCTGGCTGATGCATATGGAGTGTGCTGTCAGCAAAAACCAAGTTCTCACTCATGCAGTGACAAAGCCACAAGCCCCAGACTGTTCCTGAGCAGTGACTCTTCCAGTCTTAAATGTGGTTCCTCACATCTCCCCAGTTAGCTCCTTTCCCAGGGCTAGCCCGCTGTTCGCACAGTCCATGGAGACCTCCCGAGATCGTACGCCCATCGCTCCTGACCTGCTTTCAGCCAGCACCACTGCCAGCAGCCCCCAAGACATGGATCCACATCATGGACAGAACATGGTCAAGGGCAGCAACCATCTGCAAAGTTCACAGGCGTGAGGTGGGTGCTGGAGTGGGGAAGGGTGAGAAAGAGCCAAGAAGGAGCCCTTTCCAAGTGCGACCAACATCCCCAGGTGGTCTCAAGACTCCAGCAAAGGCCTCCCCCAAATCCAAAAATATTTTGTCTACTATACAAAACATGAACTAAAATAGACACGCCTTGTTCCTAGTGAGCCTGGCCAAGCCCTGGCAACAACCATTTCTAAGTGCTTTTCTCAGAATGCACAAGCCTTACCTGTGGTAATGTGTGGTGCCCACCTCCTTCATCTATTTATTTATTTATTTGCGTTGGCGGTCTCACTCTGTTGCCCAGGCTGGAGTTCAGTGGCACAATCACAGCTCATGCAGTCTCATCCTCCTGGGCTCAGGCCATCTTTCTACTTCAGCCTCCTGAGTAGCTGGGACTACAGGCACATGCCACAACACCTAGCTAATTTTTTTATTTTTTGTAGAGATGAAGTCTCACTCTGTTGCCCAGGCTGGTCTCCAACTCATGGGCTCAAGCAACCCTCCCACCTCAGCCTCCCAAAGTGCTGGGATTACAGGCATGAGCCACTGCATCCAGCCTCTTTCACCTTTTTTGATAAACGAACAATATCAGTCATCTCCAGTCCCTGGCCACTCTGATGTCTCCCACACTTACTGTAGGTCACCAACTACAACTCCGTGACCTCAAGCACCCCAGTGCAGAACTCAGCCAGGTCAGGAAATGAACCCCCCACCTACCACTGTTTGTCCTACTTTTCCAAGCTCAAAAGAGAAGACAAAACAAGATGGCACTCACAGAATCCCTCCTGTTCCTTCCTGTCCCTGCTAACATCCTGCCACCGGCCATAGCTTCAGACACTGTTTCATCGTTCTTTTCCCCAACACCCATGCCAGCCCTCTTGGTCGTCCTGAATCTGACCATGAGCTCAGCTCACTCGGGGAACCCCGGCCACACTCTCCTTCCATCTCTGGTTACATGCCTCCTTTCCACCCAGCAGCTTCCAGCTCCTTCACAGAGGCCTCCCCAGGCAGCCAGAGCGGGCTTTGTTCACACCCTGCTTCTTTCCTCAGGGGACCGCCATCTTTCCTCTCTGGGAGTGTCCCAGCCATCCTGAACCATCTACTGCTTTAGAAGGTCCCAGGTTCACCCTTGTTATAAAATTGGGAAAGTTGCTTCCTGAAGATCTAGTCCCCCATACTGCCTGCCAGTTCTCCAGTGAAGGGCCACAGCCAGTACTGGCTTTCAGAATCCTTTCCCAGCAGGCAATGCCCTTGTTTCAGGGCTCCCCACCCGCCTCAGCTCCACCACTTCTTCCCTCCATACACCTGCCTCTAGGTCTCAGAGCCTTCACACGACCTCCCACCCCCACTGGCCCCTGGGGAGCTCCAACAGGGACCCTGTTAGGCTTCCCTGTACCCCTAGGCATAGCCCTGCTCAAGACCCCCCCCCCCCCACAGGTCAGCTCTGTGTCTGACCTCTTAGTTGTCCACTCTCTGGCCTCGTTCCCAGGTTGTGCAGTCACACCATGGGGCACCTCCTGGGGTCAAGGTCTTCACCTAAGGAGCAACGTGGAGAGCACGTGATAGGCAGGTCCTTCCTCATGTCCCTCAGGCCACCCCTCTGAAGCAGCCACCTCTCCTTGGGGGTGACCCTGACCCCTGTCTGGCAGGCCTAGGCCAGTTTTTCTGGTTTAGAGGGATGTCACTTGATCTGATTCATTAGCCCTATGGGCTTTTTCTTTCATTCACTTGGCCAAAGGTGAATGAACCTGGGAGCCAAGGGCTGAGCCCTGAGTCTGTATATGTTTTAAAAAGGCATATTGTGCTACCTTCTAAGGCACTAAATAAGTCAGACTATTTACTCATTTACCCTGACCTTTTCCTTGCAAATGCCGAGAAGCCCTGGTAGGGTAGAAACTCACTGAGGGCAGGAACCCTCCTAGGCTCTTTCTTATACCCTAGTGGGTCCTGGTAGAAGCCGGGCATTAAAAAAAAGTCTTCCATACCCTAAGGAATCCCTGAAGGGCAGTCCTGTGCTTAGTCCCCTGCTGAGACCCCTGAAAATAGTTTTTTGGTTTTTTTTTTTTTGAGTTGGAATCTTACTCCATCACCCAGGCTAGAATACAGTGGCATGCTCATGGCCACCGCAGCCTTGGCCCACTGGGCTTAGGCAATCCTTCGGCCTCAGCCTTCCAAGTAGCTGGAATCACAGGCATGCACCACCACACCTGGGTCATTTTTTTATTTATTGTAGAAACGAGGTCTTGCTATGCTGTCCAGACTGGTCTCAAACCCGTAAGCTCAGGCAATCCTCTTGCCTCTGCCTCCCAAAACGCTGAGATTACAGGCATGTGCTGCACCCAGCCTATATCTGATATTTTTAACCTGAGTCTCTGTGTCATGTGACCAAGGCTTGGCCAGACTTCACTTCATAAGCTGTCTGTATTTTGTCAACACTTATACAGATTACTTCCTGAAACCAGTTGGCATGTCGGGTTTCCTTTTTTCTGCTGAAAAGACATCAAGAATCCCCATCTGGGGTTGGGCTTGGTGACTAACCCTGCAATCCCAGCACTTTTGGAGGCTGAGGTCAGAGAATCGCTTGAGCCCAGGAGTTCGATACCAGCCTGGGCAACATAGCAAGACCACATCTCTACAAAAAAATCAAAAAATTAACCCAGGTGTGGTGGCACAACCTGCAGTCCCAGCTACTCAAGAGGCTGAAGTTTTCAGGGAGGATCACCTGAGCCCAGGAGGTCGAGGCGGCAGTGAGTTGGGATCGTACCACTGCACTCCAACCTGGGTGACAGAGTGAGACCTCAACTCAAAAAAATAAAGAATCCCAATCTGGAATCAGACTCCTGGAGAGTAAAGCAAGGAGGGGAAATGGAAACAGACCTTGGGATGACACTGACACTTCTACTTCATGCCCCTGGCCTGGCCAGACTGCTTCTGGGACAGGTGACCAAAAGGAGCTGTGGAGAGGGACTTCACAGCCACAGGGCAAGACCCATCCTAGGCCTGAGCGTCCACCTCCAAGCCTGTCCCTGGTGGTCTCTACCCACTGGAAGGTTGAACCAGTAGCACCCCTAAGTTAAGACAACCAAAGTATCTCCAGACATTGTCCAATGTCCCCCGGGAGGCAAAACCACCCCAGCTGGGAACCGCTACTCTAAGTGTTACCCAACAGAGCTCTCTGCCATGCGAGTGGGAACGGTTCCACCTGTTCCCTACAGTCTGGTGGCCGCTAGCCACACGTGGCCACTGGGCACCTGAGGTGTGGCTGGTGTGACTGAAGAATTGAATTTTTGGTTTTATTTAATTCTAACTAATTTAAATGTAAACGTGAACAGAATGATACTAAATGAAAAAACCCAAATCTCCCTTCCTGCCCGTCCCCCTTCCCAAGAGTAACTACTTCAAGAGGGAATCACACTATACAGGTGTCAGCAAACCTTCTCCATGTTGGGCCAGGAGATGCTTCAGGCTCGTTGCAACTACTCTGCCCCACCATAGCATGAATGCTCCCCTGGCAATACACGAATGAACGAGTGCAGATATGTTCCAATAAAACATCATGGACACTGAAAGCTAAACTGCGTGATATACAATATTATTTTTCATTTGACTTATTTTAACCATTTAAAGATGTAAAACCCATTCTTAGCTGCAGGCCATCCAAAAACAGGCATTGGGTAAGGTTGGGTCATGGGGCACAATTTGCTAGCTCCCATCCCCTGCTTATCTCATTAACATTTTTTTTCTTAGAGACATGGTCAGGGTCTGGTTCTGTTGCTCAAGCTGGAGTTCAATGGCACCATCATAGCTCACTGCAGCCCCACACTACTGGGCTCAAGGGATCCTTGTGCCTCAGCCTCTGTGTAGCTGGGACCACAGGCATGTGCCACCACGCCCAGCCCTCTCTTAGGTCTGGAGGATTATCCTACATCAGCACAGACGGCTCCCCCCATTCTTCTGAACCACTGCCTGGGAATCCACTGAGAGGCTGTCCCATAACATTCATAGCTCTCTATTGCTGGACATTTTATTTGTTTCCAGATTTCCTTTAAAATGATAAACGAAGTTGTAATGAACATCTCTGTACATATGGTAAACTTCTGCAAATATACCCCACAAGGTTTAGTCCTGTGAGGGAATCGAGGGCTACAAACATTTTAAATTTCTATAAATATTGCCAAACAGTCCTCCAGGAAACCAGAATCGACTTCATACCTCATGTGAGCTGGGCCCTGGTTCCCTCACCCTTGACAGACCTGGGAATCTTATCAACTAGGGAAGATTAACTTGTTGACACCCTGCTGAGACATCTTTTATTACCTGGGAACTTTTGATCTGCAAAACAAGGTGACCTTTATTCACCTACAATTCCTCCCTTCCATAACTGTGTTGCCACCACCCACAGGAGCCCAGATGCTTGTTCCCTGCGCGTGTATGTCAGCTGAATTCACAGCTGGTCAATGACCCTAGAAGCTGGACGGAAGCTTTTTCTCGCTCCCCTGCATGGCAAGGCTGCCAGCCCAGTGAAGAAGCTGCCTGAGCCAACAGCCTATGCTGAGCCGCTGCCCAGTCCCAGGACCATCGTGGAGCTGCAAAACCCCCAAAGCTCCTGGGCTGGGACCCCTCTCAGGCGGCCTTTGGGTCCTAGTCCTCTTTTTTTTTTTTGAGTCGGAGTCTCACTCTGTCGCCCAGACTGGAGTGCAGTGGCTGCCCCTGGCCACTGCACACTGCAGCCTCGACCTGCTGGGCTCCGGCAATCTCAGCCTTCTGAGTAGCCGGAATTACAGGCACACGCTACCATGCCCGGCTGATTTTTTAATTTATTGTAGAGATGAGGTTTCGCCAAGTTGCCCAGGCA
>CAUYQG010142267.1:0-21235 GCA_963574415.1 Tarsius wallacei
TTGTGTAAAAATAAATTCTTGTTGTTTAAGTCACTCAGTCTGTGATTTGTTTATCTATTTATTTATTTATATAATGGCAGCCCTAGCAAACTAATACACTAGTATAAAGAGTTAACTGTTAAACCAGACATTGTATTTTGCCTTGAATTAATTGTATGTGTATAAAACTTATATGCTCCAGAATATTTTCAGCATGTATACTTTTATTTTTTATTGGCCTGGTCTAGAATCTATGTGATATTTGATCTCAGGTTTCTTAACACTGGTTCTGGGCCTGTTTATCTTCAGATCCATCTCAGCCTCCATTTTGCAAGGTACCAGCCCCTACATACTACATTTCTCAGGCTCCATTATCATTGCCTCCTTGCTGAGTTTGGCCAGTGGAAGGCACTGGTGGGAGATTGGATGGTGGAAAAAAAGGGGAACTGGAGTATCTCTTTTTGGCCTCTCTTTCATGTTTTCTGGGTGAAGTAATAAGGCTCAGCTTTCCTGGTTCCAACTTCCATGGTGTAGCTCTGGTTCTTGGGCTTTCCCTCTATCCTATCTGCTTCTTAGCTCCTGTGTCACCTGCATAACCAATTTCCTGAACTGAATTCCATACATTTTATATTCCTGGAATGATTTTTGTTTTCTTGGTTGGATCCTGTGTGATATACTCTTTTAATATTTTCTCCTAATTTAACTAACTGGTTACACCTCCCCATTTCCAAGCTCACTCCCACTAACTCCTTTCTACAAATAGAATCCAACTTAACGTTCTTTCTGGAATTTCTGGAAATTTCAACAGAAAGACACAAAACTAAATGAAACAAAAAAATAGCAATCTTTCATAGTCCAACCTGCCAGAGATAACCCCCCTTTAACCTTTGGTATATTTCCTTCCAGTCTTTCTTTTCTTCTTTAATATATTTTTCTAATATTTTATGCAGTTTTTACATAGTTGAGCTCACAAAGTATATCTATTTTTGCTTTCTGTCTCTTTTAGCTTGGCATTTTATCATAAGCATATCCCCATTTTTTTTTTAGAACTCTTTATAAGCATCACGTTTAACTTGTGAAAGGGACCAAAAAGGCAGAATTAGGGAGGAATCTGTCTTATGAAATTCTGTACTCCATAAAGAGTGTGCCAACTAGGTTTTGCATCTGTATCTCTCAAACTAGTTTGCTAATAGGCTTTCACTGAGTGCTTACGGTGGGAGAAGTAAAAGAAGCAATGGTCTGGGAGCAGGGACTGGCTAGAAAGCTGAGAGAACACATGACAGGCAATTAGAGAGCAATAGAGGACTTTACAGAATCAATTGCTTGGTGGAGTACTCCAGATTATGAGGGTAATAAAAGAGCAGAAGAGGGAGAGATCAATATGAGCTGGACTAGTCCCCTAAAGTCTCTTCCTGTGACGTGATCTGAATAGTGAGTGAACCACAGGCAGGATTTGGGTAGGACCAGAGGAGAGGAAAGGAACTCTGGGGTAGAAGGGTATAGATTAGGGGATTTGGGGCCAAGCAGACCTGGGTTTCAGCCCTGGCTCTGTTGTCTCTATGTGAAGATAGACAAGTTGAGAGCCTCCCTAGGCTTCAGTTTCTTGGTGATAGTGACAGTACTACTACCTCATGTATCCAAAAGCATTCAGTCTTTTTTCTTTCCACTGGGATTAAAAGTTCCCCCGACGTGAGTATGGAAGTAAATAATTTGCATGTAAGCACTTGCTGTATGTATGTTATTACCTGCAGTTAAAACTCCGTCTCCATGTTACTTGAAGACATAAATGGCCTGCCCTACTAAGACAGAGGAAGTTAGTGTCTGAATTGAATCTGAAGGTGTATCTTCTGGCGCAGTTGAAGTCATGGGCATTGAATTCTCTCCCAGTGCCCCTTGTATGCCAGGTGCTGCCAGAACCTGTGGGTAGGTGTGGCTTCTGGGATTTCAGTCTGGTCCTGTGCCCTCTCTGGGGTAGGGGAGGGCGGCTTATCTCCTGCCCCATAGGGAAAGGGTTACATGCTGAGGAGAAATGAAGTATGTTTGCTAAGGACATGCGTTTGAGGACTTCGTGCTGGTAGGCTTGAATTTTAGGGAGCAAAGGTAGAGATTGTTGGGATGAGAGGCTGGAGGAGTGGCAAGTATGAGAACATGTGTATGCAGTTGTAGATATCACAGACTAGTGCAAATATCTGTGACCCCAAACACTTTTGGAATCTCTTTGCAAAGTTGACCTATTACCACTAGCAGAGACTTGGGAAGAAGAATTAACGAAGAGATTGAGACTTAGGGAAAAACCACACACACTTGCTCAGAAGGTGTGAAGGCACTTTTACTGTAGCCTCACATTAATGAGCTCCTGGCACTTAGCCAAGCTGGTGAGGGCTTGCTAGGCCTCACAGGGCCTCAAATCTCCTTCCACAGATGAACTTACCTTACTCAAGACCTCCTATGTGACCTGTACCTTGGGATGCTGCCTATTCTAAACCGATAGGCTGTCAGCTCCTGTGTTGGAAGGATCAAAGGATGGAGCATGTACAAGTACTTTGTCGATCATGAGGAGGGGTCTTGGAGGTCTGACCCTGACTTTCTAAGAACCATAATAAAGCATGTCAACATTTATGACACTTCCTCCTGAGGCTCCCTTGTGTGAGCAGGGTGAGAGAATGGAAGAAATCTTTTCCTCCTCTTCCCCAAAGGCCACATAGATTTAGTTGCCTATCTTGTCCAACCTCCCCTGAAAGGGGAAGGGCTTGAAATAGAGAGCCTCTCTGAATCATGCTCCCAGATGCATTATTCCTGGGCACAGAAGGGGCTCTACAAGAGCCTGTGTTTGCCTTCACTCTTGACTCCTTTGTTTGGATAACAATGAGGAGCTGAGTTTAGCAGCTGAGCCTGGGGTCCTTTGTCCATGCTTCTGCATAAAAGGACAGCTGCCGAAGGCTGCAAAGACCTGCCTACCTTCCAGAAAGCTAATTTCACACACACATCAAACTCACCTGCACTCTAGTGGACTTCTATCATTGTTTTGGTTCTCGTCAAAAGTGCACTTTTGCCTTGGCAGGAGGAATGGCTTCACACAGGGAAAGGGGCAGGGTGGGGGAGCACCAGAGATCTTTTATCACCTGCTTTGCCCTCAAAGCTTGGAACTCTTTTCACATCTGTCCACTCTGAATAATGGGAATGAATGGGAAACGATTAAGGTATTTTTCATGATCCACTCGTCTTAACTGAGAAACCCCAGAATTGCCCCTAAGTGATGTCTGCACAATGTGCATGGTCCCCTCCCGATTAATGTAAAGCATGCATCCCTGACTTATTTATTTCCTGGCTCCTGTCAGGTTGTCCATCTCAGACTGAAACCAGCTGCAGGTGGAGATCTTCTTGGGTTCATTGCTTAGGTAAAGGTTGTGTTAAAGTCCAGTGTGGTATGTGAGGGCTCTGAGAAAACATCAGGTGCTCTTCCATGAAAAGTCTTGCTGCTGCTATTACTGATACTAATAATAATAATGCAAACTGCTACTGCCATTTTTCTAGGCTGGAGAGACTCAGATCCTGGTTCACAGACAGAAGACGAGAAAGAAGAAGAGCAGGGTGGAGGAAGGGGCAGCAGTGACAGCTAGAAATTTTTTACAAGCTCATATCAAAGAAATTCCTCAGAAACACCTTCCCCTTAAAGCTTTTTTTTTTTTTTTTACTGTATTGAAGTTGGTCTTCATCTCTGAAGACAAAAGCAATTTCCTATTCTCCTTGGCTATTTATTTCTAAATCTTCATCTTGTTTTCTTAATCATCGAAATACATACACATATATGTATAATAAAATAAAGCATACACACTTTAGAATAACTTAAAAACCTAAACACATTGTTTGTAAACATCTTTCAATATTATTACATTTCTAGAAATTATTTTTAGTGGCTCAATAGTATTCTGTTTTATGGATGCATCTTGATAATGACAACACTACTACTAGCTAATGTTTATTGAATTGATTTATTGCTCTACAGTTATTTAGGAACAGTCTAAGTAATAATATTAGGAGGCAGGTGGTGTTGTTATGTCCATTTACAGATGAGGAAATGAAGGCTTAAAGAATTTTAGTAATTTTCTATAGGTCACATTATTCTTGATTGGTAAAGCTGGTATTTAACATAGGTGTTCTGATTTTAGGCCCCATTCACCTAATAACCCCATGCCTTATTTCATTATACATACAGATATATGCTATATCTGTATGTATTTGATTATTAAGAAAACAAGATAAAGATTTAGAAATAAATAGCCAAGGAGAATAGGAAACTACAACTACGTTATACTGCCATTATTTATTTGACTACTCTCTTAGTGTTGGACATGTAGAATTTTTTTAATTTAACAAGATTACAGACCCTTGTAGTTTACTCTTTGCATGCATCCATGATGATTTCCTTGACTAGATTTGCCTTATATCATTCTGCTATCTTTTAAAAACATGGTATCCTCCAGGCTCATAGCATGTTAAGCCTTGTCCCTGAATTCTATGTTATTATTTTTAATTTGGCTTTCTGAACATCCATGATGCTAGAGGAAGATGCCCACCTTCTCCAGGTCTGTTCCTCAAGACCAACCCTCTTGCTAATCAAGCCCTTGCTTCTGGCCTCTGAAAGCAAACCCTGCGTGCTGGTTGTAAACAAACACCTAGAACACAGTCTCCTCTTTTATCTTAGTAGATCCTAACTGCTTCCACTTGATCGTGTCTCCTGGATTCCAGACTCTGCCCAACCTCAGTGTATCTTTATTCCTAGCCCTGACCCCTTCAGCTGCATGCAGCACTTTGCCAGTTGTGGGCGAGAGGTTTCCTGTGCATGTCCTTTGCCTGGCTCACTTTCTGGCCCAGCCTCAGGGTCTCTCATGGCCATCCTGCAAAGACAGACCATCCAAGTGCCATTTTCAAAGACCACATCTTGCCCCAATCCTTTAGCAGGGACCTGATGGGCAAGTTTGCCCTCTGTTCTGACCCCAGCCTCTGCACTGCTGTGTATAGGAAGGCACTTACCAGAAGCCTTATTATTTGTTTTTCTTGCTGTGCGGTTTATCTAGGAATGTTTCTTCTCTCTGCCAGCTAATTTTTTCCATTACATTTTCAAACACACTTCCCTGAATGTTCTTTTCTCCCTGCCCCCACCTTCAGCTACTCTCTGATATTTCCTACCAGAGTGCTACCTATAGCTCTCCTTTAGTTCACACTTACTGACTCAGGTGACAATTCCATGGATTCATTCTCTGTGCCTGTATTCAGCTCTGAAGATACTGTTTGATTTTTAAAAAACAACACCACATGTATGCAGACCCAGAGAAACAGACACATAGCAATGAGGTATTGCTTCTCTTTTTAGCTAGATTTCTGATGCAGGAATTAAAGGCATCATGCTACATGGAGGAAGAAGGGTATGTTTTGGGATTTTGTATGATGAGCGCTTTCCCTTGCTTACTCCTAGAGGTCACCTGACCTTGGGAACTTGTGAGTGTGGTGCTAAGAAGAGCAGGCATGGATCTTGGACAAGCCTGGGTTTGATTCTGTACTCCATAACTTGCTATTTGTGCAGCCACAGTCAAGTTCTTTAACTTCTTTAAGCCTGATTTTTCTCATTTGAAATGGGGATAATAGCAACTTTACAAGTTTATTGTGAAGATTTGATTTCCAGAAAATGCATGTCAAGTCCTTTGCCTTTCCACAGCTTGCTGCACAATAAGTGCTCAGTGTTGTTTTCATTAAAGGCTTCTGAGGTGGGAGGGCTCAGGGAGACAGTTTATGTTCTCACTGTTCCAAATGCTTTCCTATGGGGAGGACAAGCTGAGAGCTGCCTGGCTGAGCTACCAGGGGCTTCTCCCAAGGAAAGCAACAACCCTAAAACAGAGTGCATGACATCCTCTGGATTAGGAGTTCTTATTCTGGATTCATGAGTGGGCTGTTTTGGAGGTCTATCCAGTTCCTATAATTGCATGGAAATTTTGTTCATGTATTTTTTAATATGTGTGCAATTTATTAGGACAAAGTCTGTGGCTTTCATCAGATTCTCAAAGGGTTCATTAACTCCAGAGAGGTTAGGAATTGCTGTTCTAGAGGCTCCTTTGGCTCCTGCATCCTCTTCTTCCATTAACAGTTGCTGTGGGCTGCAGTGGGCAGGGATAAGGGATCCAAGGCAGGGCCTGGGAATGGATGGTGGGGCCTCAGCCAGATTCTGGAAGTACCAGGAAGCCTGAGGTAGGATTGCGTGAAGGGTCAGTGCTAGGAGAGAGTCAGGAGAAGGATGGGACAGGTGCCAGGGGTCAAGGTATGGCATGGGGCAGTCCTAAGGAAACTAAAGAAAGTCCTGGAAGGCCAGAGACAGGGAGACATTCAAGCCAAGGCTAGGCTGCCTGTTTCACTGCTGCACTAATCTCCTGAATCTGGGGTCCAGGTTGGAGCATCAACACTAAAGTGCATGCCTGGCACTCACTCTTGCTGCTCCCAGGCTGGGCTCCTTCTCTTTTCCCTTTCTTCTGCTTTCTTTACACCTAGAGTCCTGCCATCCAGAGGTCTAGAACTTATTCCCCTTGCCTTCTCATACCCCACCCCATGCAAGAAATGCAGAAAGATCACCCTCAATGCCCTGGACCTTTGGCTTCTTGTACTCTTGGATCCTAAGGAGTTTCTGGATTTGTGCTGAATGGGCCAAATTCTTTTCTCCCTGGGATCTGTGGAATTCCTCATTGGGCACCCACAGGAGTTACCAGCTATTTTACTTTTCTTCTCTGGAGAGGGCAGAAAGAAATGTAAGAAGGACTGGTGTTTAACATTCATTTATTCAATTAATTTTTATTAAGAACTTACTATGTGCCTGGAGCGGTGCCAAATGCTGGAAAAACAATACTGAATTAGACACATTTTTTTTCTTCTTAAGAAATGAAGTGTCTTGTACAGAAGACAGAGCAGTGGCCAGGCAGTCACCATGCAGTGATCTAAATGCTCCAATGGAGGAATGTGTGGCTAGCCTGAGCAATATGAGCTGTGCAGCAGCATGCATCAAGGGGTAATTGGGGAAGTTCCATGGAATGTCAAGGCCTAATTTGACTGTTTGAGGTGGATGGAATGAGGCAAATAGAAGAGATGACCCCTGGAAGGCATCTTCTATTATTGGATTTCATTTTGTAGTGTCTCCTGTGGGTGAGCTTTGGGAGTGCATCCTACCAAGATGCATGTGCTGTTGGTGAGAGTAAAATGTTCCTGATTTTTTTTTTAACCTTTTGTGGTATTTGCCAGATTCTCCATGACCAATCTTCCCCTTCTGCATATGTCTAAATTTTGAAATTGGAGACGAGCATCATAAACAGGAAGGGGGTGATTGCAGCAGTGGCAGCATCAATCAGGAATGCAATGTGATTAGAATGACCAGTGGCATAAGGGGAAAAAAAGCACTGGATTGAGACTAGAAACCTGGATTCAGAACCTGATCCTACCACCATAAGCTATAAAACATTTGGCAAGTGACTTCTTTCTGAGTCTCTCCCTTTTTGCCTATAAAAGTGGGATAGGTTATCTCTGCTATCTTTGTTTGTTTGGGCTACTATAACACAATGCCATAAACTGGGTGTCTTATAAATAACCAGCATTTATTTATCATAGTTCTGGAGGCTGGAAAGCTCAAGATCAAGGTGCCTATAGAGTCTGTATCTGGTAAGGGGATATTCCTCATGAACAACACCTTCTATGTGGCATGGCAGAGGGGCAAGTGAGCTCCCTGGGGTCTCTTTTATAAAAACACTAATCCCATTCATGAGAGCTTTGACCTTATGACCTAATTACCTCCCAAAGATCCCACCTTCAAATACCATCACAAGATTGGGGATTAGAATTTCAATGTATGAATTTTGAGGGGACACAAACTTTCAGTCTGTAGCACCTGCCTTAGCAAATTGTAGTAAAGGATATACAAGAGAATGCATGTAAAAATGACTCAGCATGTTAACTGGGAGGGGATGCATCTGGGAGCTTCAGAGACTTTTCTGAGTCTGGATGTATTTTTTCACAGCTCTTAACATGGAAGGAACAGAATATTGAGAGCCACCCCTCTTCACCTCTCTTAGGAGGGTGGTGTAGGGTCCTTTTGATTTGTGAATCTGTGTATATGCATGGATTCTACACGTTGATATACTTAATATCTATTCCAAAAACCTCTCTTTCCTTCTTTTAACATCAAGAATGGAGAATGAAATACTTAAATTTCCAGCTTCCCTTGCTACTAGGGAATACCATGTGACACAATTCTGACAGAAAGAAGTCACTTGTTGATATATAGATAGAAGTCAATGGTAAGGTCTTCTCTTCCTAAATAGATATAAAGCCATTCAAAGAAAAAGCTGTTTGCTTTTTTCCTCCCTCCCTCTCTCCCTTCCTGGAATGGAGATATACTGCCAGGATATGCCACGACTATCCTGTGACTAAGATACAAAGGCCATGTGCAAAGATGGTGAATCAAGAAGATACTCATTTTTGAGGCAGCCCTGAAGTGCCAGCTCCAACTTCTTGTTGCTTTAGACAGATAAGCACCTTACTTGTTTAAGCCATCATGGTGGAGCTTTCTATGACTCTCAGCCAAACATAATCCTAACTAATGCAGGATTCTGAGGTCTGGGAAGTCTCAGCTCAGAGGGTGGTGGAGACGCCGCATGGTATAGGCCATTCCTTACTAGTGGGAAGAACAATGGTTTTCCTTGACTCCATCTGGCCAAGCTCCTGGTCGCTCCAGTGTCTTGGCACTTCCCCTGAAAGACTGGAACCTTGTGTGTGTTTTCTTTTTTAAGAAAAAAGAAAACATCATTAGTATTCAGAAATTTTCCTTTCCTGAAAAATAATCCTTTGGAAAAACAGAGATTTAAAATGCTGTTCTCATTTTTTTAAAAATTTTTTTACAAAGTCTTGTTGTATAGAGTCTCTGCTGGGGTCTGTACAGGTTAATGAGTATGATTTCCATTCTCCCATAGCTCCTTGTGGAAAGGAGATGCATAGACCTGCCCCTGGGTGCTCCCAATCTGATGGAGAACACTGAACATAAACAAATGATAGATTTAGGAATGTTGAACTTTTAAAGACTCATAAATTAATTTGGTATAAGTTAAATCTATAAATTGCCAGGCATGGCGGTTCATGCTTGTAATTCTAGCACTTTGGTAGGCTGAGGCAGGAGGATTGCTTTAGGCCAGGAGTTCGAGACCAGCCAGGGTAACACAATGAGACCCTCCTCTCCACCAAAAAAGTCTATAAATGCAGCCAAGGGAATTGCTAATAATGACGTGGTTCCTGTCTTGGGAAATAAGTGGCTTTTACTTGGGGCTCATCCTTACCTCTAGTTAGGCTTGGCCCTTGGAGCTGTGACAGCAGCTGCTGGAAATGAGGGGTTCATGCAGTCAGCAGGCTGGAGCCAGCTGGAGCCCTGCGATGGGGCCAGTCTGGGCCAGGTGCTGGGGTGGAGTGGGAAGCATTTCTTGTCACATCTAATCAGTCCCACCCTCTCTTCATCTCCTATCTCCCTTCACTTGTTGAGAAAAACACAGTGGTTCCAGAACTAGCTGAAGTTGGAAAAGTGAAATTCCATGTGTTTGGCATGTTTCATCTACATGGAAGTGATTTGGAAATTTTAAATTAGAAAAAAAATCAGCATGATGATCTGTGTAGAGAAGTGGTAGCCACTCTATCCTATTTTTTAAATGAGAAGTTGTGTAACCTAATTTTCTTCTAACTCTCCCTTTTCTCCTTCTCCCCCCATACCATACCCCTTCTCCCCCCATACTCCTTCTCCCCCCATACTCCTTCTCCTCCTCCCCTTTCTCCTCTTCTTCCTCCCCCTTTTGCTGGTCTCTTCTCCTTCACCTTTTTTTCGGGCTGTCCATCCACATTTTCCCTCTTTAGAGCCTGCCTCCTCCACTCATGACATTTGTTTGTCTCCGCTGTGATTATTCCCAGCAGCATACGCAATGAGGGTCCTTTCCCCACACTTCTGCTTCATTGCTCTTTCTTCAAAACACCCCTCTTTTCCTCTTCAGTAGGGAATAAAGTGCTGTTCCCTTAGTTCCTGAGAATCTTCCGGGTTCTCTGGAACTCTTGATGCTGCTGTGGTCCTCCGCTGCTGTCCTGCTGCCCTTCTGACTGGCTGCATCTCATTTCCATTGTGTTGTGCCAGCTGACAGACTGGGCCAACAGCACTCTTCACTCTCAGCTTTGCTTGTTTCCTTTACTCCCTGACAGGTTCTTGTAGTGGCTCGAGTTCCATTAATGTTTTATGTGCTGCCCCCAGGAACCTTGGTTGCATTACTCTGGGGGAAGTTTCCCATCCTCCCTCCTTATTGCAGAACTCCAGGGCTGGAAAGATCATTTCATTTCCCAGAAACCTGGTGTCATCTGTCATCAAGCCTCCAATTAGCTGAAGCTCAGTGCAGCAGTTTGAGGGGCCAACATCCTCCCTGACCAGGGAGGGAAAGCTCCTGGGGACAGTGACAGGCTGGCTCATTATCCCTGAGCTCAGTGTCAGCCTTCTCATTAACCCATTCTCCTGGACTCTTCATCAGAGCTTCTGGCCAAGACAGGTTATATTTGATTGTGCCCATTTCGCAGGGATGGAAATTAAGACCAAGGGAAGCAGGAGGCTTGTCCAGGGTCATGTAGCGAGTTGAGGGCAGAGCCAAGCTAAAGCTGATATCTTGCTTTCTGACCACTGGCGCAGTAATTAGCTTCTTCTCTCGTCCTCAGAGGACTACTGAAGACTGCCACTGACTGCTGCTGGAGCAGAGAGGTTGGAGAGACCTAGATAGCAGCTACCTTTATATGCATTGACTTGGGATAATATTCCAAAGCCAAGTGAAAAAGAAAAATAAATAGGGCAGTAACTAACAATGACCTCCTTTGTGACAGGAACTGTAATAGTTGCCTTCCATCTTCCGGTCGCTGAGCAATTTAGCAGTCTTCCCATTTTATAGATAGGATTCGGAAGCTCAGAGGCATTAAGTAACTTGCCATCCAAATATAGCTTGTGAATGGCAATTAGTCTTCCTTCCTTACACTCAGTTCTATTACATCTACTTGAACAACACAGGTTTCAACTATGCAGGTAGACTTGTACATAGATTTTTTTTCCCCCAACCAAATGCAGATCAAAAATACAGTATTAAAAAAATACAGTATTCACAGGATGTGAAACTCGTTTACATGGAGGGCCAAATTTTCAAATATGCAAGTTCTGCAGGGCCAACTGCAGGACTTGAGTGTTCACAGATTTTGGTATTTGGGGGGTGGGTAGCGTCCTGGAACCTATCCCCTGTGCACACCGAGGGGTCGCTGTAATTGCAGCCCCTTCAAAGACTGGAATCCCCTGTAGACTCTGTCCTGTTCTCTGGCTGCACTTGGGTCTATTGGTCAACCTTATATAAGATTCTTCATAGAATCCTTTAATTGCCATAATTATTGTTTTGCTTTCATGAGTCTTTCAGTTCAGTTATGGCAAACACAATTTCTTAGATTCACTGAATCCAAATCTAAATGTAGACACCAAAATACATTTAAAAATGTATTTGTAAAAATCTTCTCAACCAAATCTGATGATCAGCTAGGTTTGGGAACAAATTGCACTGTGCTACAAATTAAAACACAAATTTCTTTGTTTTTCACATGGGAACTATTTTCCACATGTGGAATGTTTACTTTAAAAGAAAAAGGAATGATTGCAGGCTGACTGCCTCTAACCACTCCATAAGCTTCTGTACTCCTTTCACCAAATAGTGGATTGTGCATACTCATTAAGATGCACTTTGATTCAAGAAGGTAAATCTTGTGCAGATCAAAGAAAAAATTCCAGTCATTTATCTTTGGCTTTGGAATTCATCATGTGATTTTATCTTCAGCTTTGGATTATCTGTTCACTTCATTAGTGTGCTAACTGCATGTTTGTTTGTTTTAATGATCCCTGTTTTAGAATTTACCTCAAGGGACCTGTGATGCTCCCTCATCTCTTAGTTTAAAACAAAATCTTGAGAATCTCTCTTTTCATAGCAGTTCTCCATACTGTCTCAGAATTTAACTGCCTCTCCACCTAAAACTAGTATTGTCCTTCCAAATTATTTCTTGTCAGCTTATTAGAAGAACTCTTTATGGAACTGTCAAAAGCTTGAGCCATGATAAGGGAGACATACGTCTTCCTCATTCCTTTGTAGCTTTGTAACATTTGGCTTTACTTTTGTAAGTTTTTGTTTGCAAAGCCTGCAATCCAGGGCTATTTCCTTCTAGTTACTATTCCTGAAATTTCCACAACACACCATCAGGACAAAATGTTGTCCTGAATAGGAAGGTATAGTCAGTGGTGTGTTGATAACATTCCCAAGGAGAAATGAAAACCTGGTTGTAGGGTTTGTAATGTTTGCTGATTTCCATTGTGTAAAAACCCCCATCATAGAAGATTTCCTGCTACTGACATGTTTAATAACCAGCTGGCAAAAATCCTAAAAATTACAATTGGTTCTTGGGAGCCAGAACAAGCAGTTTCCAGCATACCACCAGGCATAGATAACTGAATAAAGGAACACTCCAGTTGGTTATGGTATTTTACACAAATGAAAATCGTTATCTCAGCTCCTGCTTACCAGTTGTGTGAGCTAGGGCAAATCATTCGACTTCTATGAACCTCGGTTTTCTCATCTGTGCATTACAGACAATGATATGAGGTAATTCTTATACTAGGTGTAGCATATGGTAGGTATGAAGCAAATGATCATTCACCTCTCTGACATGAGAGAGACACAAAGTAGAGAATGGCAGGAGAGTTTTGAACTTTGGGTGCCACCTAAATGGAAACATCTACTGATGGTTGGAGGTACAGCTGGAGCTAGCCTAGATAAGAGACAAGGCCAAGGGTTTAGATTTGGAAATCAGAACAATAATAGCACCTTATGTAAATATTGCTGTCTAAAATTTGCCTGATACTTTTATGTGTGTTTTTCAGAGGCATGGATGTGGAGGAACTCTTAGGGAGAAGAACGGAGGGCCTAGCATCCCCCTAGTAGCAGGTTTCTAAGTTCTTCCAGGTTAGCTCCCCTCACCCCCATGCTCATTGTCCTTTTTCTCTTAGAGTTCTCCTGCGGTTTTTGTACCTAGATCACCAACCTTCCTTTTGCTTTTAAAGAGAACATATCTACCTTTTATGGAATACATTAATACCTGACCTAAGGTTTTAAGATAGAAAAGAAAGTTATTTATTCAGTCTCCACAGTTTGCCACTCTGACATTTAACCAAAAGTTATGTCAACAATGGCAGTGTTCTCTGCTTATTGGTCAGCATATGTTGATGACTGTAATAACCAGTAACTATCAAGGGTCATATAATAGGAGCTTATTTCTTGCTCATATCATAGTCCACTACAGATCTTCCTGGTTGAAAACAACCTAGAACCCAACCTCTTTCCATTCAGTGGCTTTGCTATCACTTAGGGTCTTGGAGTCCTCTGCTGGAAACTTTGTATTCAGCCACCATAGGACCAGGAAGAGAGAGTATGAGGGACATACATGTGGGATGATTTCATGGCCAGTCCTGGGACTGTCATATAATACTTATGCTCATGTTCCATTGGCTAGGGCTCAGTCACATGTCTGCTCCTAACTGCAAGGAATGTTGGGAGATGTAATGGAGTTGTGTGCTTCAGAAAAGGAAATGGGCTTGGTGAGCATCTGGCCAATCTCTGCTCCAAGCTTACATGGATTGATGGTAACAGTCACCATGGAGATAGGTCAGTCCAGGTCACCAAAGAAGAGTTCTTGTGCTTATCCCCTAGGGTTTACTGGGTAGTGTGGCATGTTGAGAAGCATAATTTGATTCCCACAGTTAGACTAAGATTCCATCTAAGTTGGAATTACAGTGTGACATGGATTTCTAGAACTTTCCAGGACTGGAGTACTTTGCTTGAGTGTACCAGCTGGTTTCAGTCAACACTTGAAGTTGGTAATAATATTTGCTGTTGTGTTTATAATTACCATGTTATTAACAGCCAGTGGGGTGGGGAGTTTCATGGGACTCTTCATTGCAATTTAGCCACTTATTGTTGTTGTCTGAAATGCTTCAGACAGTCTTTTATGGGTTGTTTTAGTCACTTGCACACATGAAGAAAACTACCTTCCCGCCTCAAAACAAGACTGGTGTTGGCATGTTTGAAAGGGCTGGTAAGATGTCTGGTTGAGAGCAGAGGGATTATTGGGCTGGCCTGGTAGAGGCAAAGAGTCAGCAGTGAAATACATGGGGTCCAATGGAGCATCACAAAAGTACATTTTCTTCAGGTTGGCATCATCATCCAAATGGGGGAGTCCTGCGAGGGGGTGTCACCAGAGTCTGCAATTGGTGGGAGATACTCAGAGTCAGGCAAATCTGTGGCCCTACACTAATGGGCTATCACTCCACTCCTGTCGGGCCTCCAGGCAGTGACTAGTGGCAAGGGACTAAAACATTCTTCCTCCTTCCCCTGCCAGGAGAGAGGCATGGCAAGGGATGGGCAAGGCCATAACTAGTTAGGTGGGGTTTTAGAGCATAGTACTACCTGTAAGGTGCTAACTGCAGGGCTCAGCAGGAAACTGAGGCGGAAATCCAGTGGTCTCTCTGTCCAGTAACTCCATAGAAATCAGGAGCTGGGGGCTCATCCTAGTCACAGCTAACACTGTGTCTGAGGCTGCACCAAAAATAGCTATGTCGCAACCTTAGAGAGACTAAAACTCTGGATGTGCCTTGACCAGGGTGACTTGAGACTGATCCATATTTATGAGGTTTGGTGTGAAATAGGATAGGCCTGAGTTCAAATCCTAGCTTAATCCTTTCCTAGCTCTGTGACCTGGGCAAATTATTTGATTTCTCTAATCCTCATTTTTCTATCCATAAAATGGGAAACAACATGTACCCCTTAGGACTGTTGTGAGAGTTAAATAACATAAGATATGTAAAGCACTTAGGGATCCTGCACCTAGGTAGTGACCTTTAATATATGGTAGCAAACACCTATCACAAAGTCCCACAAAAGCAGCAAGTCCCAAATAACAGTCAAGCAGGGTTCCAGAAGGCAGGAGCTGAAACTTGGGCCCTTGTGGTGCTTGATATACAAAGCCTGTGTTTTGTGAGGTAAGGTATCACCAGAGGGCAGGGTTCCTTGGTTTGCCTGGGGCTTCACCAGCTGGGTTTTTCACAGACATGGTTAACTGTAAGGCTGGGCACATACTTTCCCCCAGTGAGAGATGTCTTTAAAATGGAAAGTAGACCTATTAAGTCAGCCCACATCCTGGCCACTCAGCTTCCTTGGTACTTTCCATTTCACAGCTTGAGGGCCCACACTTTCTCCTGGCAGCCAGCTGCATTATTACTGTACATTGTCTTCTGACACACACGTATGTAACTGGAAGCCTAAAGATCCCTAAAATGGCAGGAAGGGGCTTTTCCTGTACTGGCACTCAGTCCCTAATGGCTGGAAGGTTGAACATAAATTGCTTTGACCTTGAGCTTCAAAGACTGTGAAGTCTGGAGGGCTGCCCATGCCTTGGAAAGGGTTGGCCTTCACTTTAAGACAAGCAGGATGAATTATGAAAGGAAAGGGACTTTTTCAAGAAGCTTGATTTTTTTTTTTAAGAAGTTTGATTTTTTTAAAGACCTTGCACAAAAGTTAATGGAAGGGCAGATAACTAGACTAAATCTGACTGGAGGCAAGCAATGAACAGTCATGATAGAGGAGGGTTTTGATTCTCTGCTTGGGAAAGATGGTCTGTTGTCCAGGGAGATGGAGAAGACAAGGATACAGGCCTGTTCTCCTGCTTCCTGTCTGCAGGCAGGAGAATGCATTTCAAATCAGAAAACGCAATATAGATTATTTAAATAAGAACCAACAGCCAAGAAAAGTGAGAGGATGGCAAAAACCCTGTACTACTTCAACATTCATAGCCATAATAACTATCATCGACAGGTTACCTATTATGTACCCTAGGACTTTATAGATACATTGTCCCTCTATGAGGTTGGTGTAATTAGCCCCATTTTCCATATGAGTCCATAAGGCACACAGAGATTATGCATGCTGGGTTCTTAGAACTAGAAGCATTATAACTCATTTCTGACTGTTGTGTACTCCTACCCAGACCTCTCTGAGAATGACTCTGCTTCAGAGTGGTCATTCTTAGACCATGACCATTCTCAGAGAGGTCTGGGTAGGAATGCTGGAGGAACTTGCCTATGCGGTAACAGAGAAACCACTAAGAAATTTTGAAGTGGAGATAGGAAAATGTCTAGAACTTGAAAAGACGGGCATGGACAGACTCTGGAAACAATAGACATGCAAATTTGATCTTTTACCTAGCAAAATTCTAGAATCTTAACTTTTACATTAACTGGCTGTATAACCTCTGGCAAATCACATAATCCCTTTGGCCCTCTGGGCTTCAATTTCTTGGTCTATAAAATATGTGCTTGTATTACATCATCTCCAGAGTTCCCTGTAGTTTAGAGTATTTAATCCTAATAAATTCCTTTGATATGTTCTGACAGTTTCAGTGTTTCGGTCTTATCAACATGAGATAACTAATTTTCATCAGATGTCCCAGTGTTTCTTCAAAGGGTTAAGACAATAGAGTTTGGAGTGAAATAGTTGTAGGTTCAAATCTTACCTCTTCCCCCTGCTAGTTAGATGACCTTAAACAAATTACGTAAACCCTCTCTGTACCTCAGTTTTTCCTCTGTAAAATGCTGATCTTTCACACGCATCCATTTATCTCATAGAATTTTTTTAGGGCAAAATGAAATAATATGTATAAAGCACTTAGCTCAGTGCCTAGAATGTAATAAGTACCCAGTAAGTGTTAGTTCCTATATTTTATTGATTCTAAGATGTTCTGTTTCCCCCTACATTTTTCCATCTCTGAATTCAGGATGCATCTTACAGTTTATGGTGTGTAGTAATTTAATTGGCAGCGGTTTTTTCTCTCTTAATGGCACATAAACTAATGATGCATTTTGCAATTCATTAAATATGGTATTTCCCCAGCATGCTTCTCATCCCTGAGGTTCTCACTTCTCCTCTGGGATGTTCCCTTCTCTAACTTCTTGCAGGCTATTATCTCTTTTACTGCAAAGCAGAATTAGGGAATGGAACAGCTGGGGAGGTGACAACCTCAGCCATCATCTTGTCTGGCTCGTTTATTTTACTGGTGTTGAAAATAAAGACCAGAAAGGGGGATAGAAATAAGAGAAAACCACATAGGATACTCAAGTCTTCAGATTCCTACTCCGGTGCTCTTTCTCATATCATCAATGTTATTAGGTGATGATACCACAAGTATGACTCAATTGCTCTGGAGATATCTAGGCCCCAGTTGGATGGTGACTGCTTCCAATTCTGCATATGGATTTTGATGGAAAAATTTTATTCCTAGAGCCCCAAAGCTAAAATTAACAGGTTTTGACTACTCTTCCTATTTGCACAAACACAGAATTATAAAACTTGAGGGTTGAAGGGAAGATTTTTTTTTTCCTTTGGGAGCTCTAATGTTCTCACCTTTGCAGTAGTCTGAATTGCAAGGCATGCTCTATGGAGGTAACATATTTCCTCCCAGTTATTGTGTCTACAATTTCAGGAGCTGACAGCATGTGGATGATTGTGTCTTAAATTGTGAATAGTTTCTGCAATTTGGCTTTTCCCAGGTTTGTACAGCTGAGCCCGGTGGCAAATCAGTTACACAGTTCAGACACCTCATTGATTCATTCATTCACTCCATCACCTAGCACTTACTGGAAACCTGCCATCTACTAGTCACAGGGTACATATATCATCTCAGCTAACTCTCATAATAGCTTTACAAGGTTGGTGTTACTTACATTTTGCAGAAGGGAAAACTGAGGAACAGTGATGCTAAGTTACATATTTTTGAGTTGGACATTTATGAATCTTCCAAATGTTGAATAGGAGTGGGAAATTCCAAAGCAAGAGAGAATTTATTGTTATGAGAAAATTGTCTAAAAATTGAAATAGCAATATGAATTATTTTATAGCTAAAATGTAAACAAATACAGAGATATGCCCATAGCCTATAGGAAAAAAAGAAGTTTCACTGAGGATCATATTAGCTGTAAGCATTAATTGTATCAGTCACTGCCCTTGTCCTATGGTAGGCTCATGGGTAAAGGTACAGGCCCATGGGCTTGGGAAAGGGCAGCCAGTAGTCCCTCCAACAGCACAGTGGTGAGGAGTAATTCCGGTTACCTCAGCCAACATCTCATTGTGCTCTATATTCTGGTTGGATGATTGTTGGAGTCCTCATCCACTACGTGATGAGGATGATGAGGACTCATCATTGGTGACATGACCTCTCCCTATGCTTCTTGGGCCTCTCAGTTCTAGAGGAGTGGTAGCAGCATGAATGGAGAGAAGACTGCCTTTAGACTCTAAAAACCGCATGACTCTTGTGCCTGTTCTGGGTAGGCTTCCTGTAGGAAGGGGGACTGACAGCCCAGGTCAGAGCTTTTCTGGAGCCCTGCTTTTTATTCTGAGGATTAACTTCAGAAAGCAAATTGCAGAACATGGAAATAAGTTGAAGATGAAGTACGACACGCATAGAGATTAAGAAATCAAAGAGGCAGAGGATTGTAGAATCCAGAAAAGAGAAAGCAGAGAAGTGGTTTATTACAGATTTAAATTTTTGATCATTTTTCTTTTCTTTTCTTTTCTTTTTTTTTCTTGTCTTTTTTCTTTTCTTTCTTTCTTTCTTCCTCCCTCCCCCCCCTTCTTTCTTTCTTTTTTTTTTAGAATTGGCAATTCACTCTGTCACCTAGACTGGAGTAGAGTGGCATGATCATGGCTCACAACATTTTGGTTGTTTCTAATTTTTCAATAGTGTAAAGCTGTAATAAATCTCTTTACTCCCTTGCTTAACATTATTTTGGTCTTAGAAACGAACCCCTGGGCTCAAACAATCCTCCTGCCTCAGCCTTCCAAGTATCTGGGACTATAGGCACATACCACCATGCCTGGGTAATTTTAAAAGAAACAATTTTTTTTTGTAGAGATGAGGGCTTGGTATGTTGGCTAGGCTGGTCTTGAACTCCTAGGCTCAAGCAATCCTCCCACCTTGGCCTCCCAAAGTGTTGGGATTATAGGCATAAACCACCACACTCACCCTAACTTTTGATAATTTTCCATATGGTCTTCACATACTTTTAGAACATTAATTTTAATACATGTTTATTATAGAAAGTTTGAAAACTGTAGGAAAGTGGAAAGTATAAAATGGAATATCCTCATAATTCCACAACCCAGAAATACATTATGTACATATTTGGGAACATATTGAGTCACAATTTCAGAAGGTTAAAAAAAAGTTGAGTCTCAGAAATTTCATGTGATTTAACCTAACATATATGGTTCATGTATCATTTAGTACCCTAAATTTTACTTTGCGTGTTATAAGCATTCTTCTGTGTAATTAAGAATTATGCAAAAATAAAAATGATAATGACTGATTGGTATTCTATTTATACCTATTTCAAGTTTATTTAGCTCCTCCTCTTCTGTTGGATATTTAGGATGTTTGTAGCTTGGGGCCACAATAGAAAGTACTACATGAAATTCCTTGTTTTCAAATATTCATTCTCATTTTTTCTTAATTCCTTTGGATAGACATCAAAAAGGGAAAATTACTAGGCCATTACTTATACATAGTATTATTATTGTGATTCACATTACCAAATTACTTTCTGGAAAGGTTGTAGCAATTTTACTTGCACTAACAGGGATATAGGTGGGAAAGGGGTGACACTGAACCTTTACTAGCATTGATGAATATTGCTTTTTCAAGATCTTTGCAAATTGTAATGGATTTGAAAACATTGATTAGTTTGCATTTCTTTGGTTACTATTTAGGTTGACCACTTTTTCTTATGCTTATTATCCATTTTTCTTCTTTTTTGAAATGTATGTTTATATTCTTTGCCTGTTTTTTCAAATAGGGAATAGTAGTAATCTTTTCTCTACCATGTTTGCTATAAATATGCTTCCCAGCTTGTCATTTGCCTTTTAAATTTTGTTTATAATCTGATGTATAGTTTAAATTTTATACAGACAAAGTCATGAATATTTTCCTGTTTGATTTCTTTAAAGGTTTTTGTGCCTAGACAGCTCTTTTTCATTCAGGGGTCAGCTAAATAATCACTTATATTCTCTTAAACATTTTTTTAAATATAACATTTTAAAGGTTGGGTTTCTAATCTGTCTAAAATTTATTTTATTTTGGCATATTGTATGAAGTTGTCAGGATTAACTTGATATTTTCCCTAAATATTCGGTTTTCCAGTGTCATTTATTGACGACTTCATCTTTTCCTCATTATTTTAGACTCTTCCCTTACCGTATATTAGGCTTTAAAATATGCCATATCTCAACACACTGAGTACCAGGTCCATTATCAAGGGACAAGAGAGTTCAAACTTCACCTGCATGCAACTTACTTATGTAGTAAATCCTCACTTGTTCCCTACAACTCTAAAATTTAAAAATAAAAAATAAAAATAAAATAAAATATGCCAAATCTGTATTCAGGCTGTGTTTCAAGCTCCATTCATTTGTATGCTAATTCTTTCATCTGTTTCACCTTTTAATAATTTTAGTTTAAAAAAATACTTTAATATCTGGTAACGTAAGCCCAACCAATTATTCACCTTTTTTCAAAAAAAGTTTAATTATTTTCTTCCACTTATTCTTCTAGATTAAAATCTAGTTGAAAATCTCTTTGGTGCATAGTAGGTTCATATCATAGAGATTCAGTCAACAGATATCTGCTGTAAGAGTTAGTTTTTTAATCCAAAAACATGTTGATTTTATTTGAATTTCATTTTACTTGAATCTTCTATGTGTTGCATTTTAAAGGAATAAACCCTATTTGCATACATGGCAGATCTTTATTTTTATTTTTTTTAATTATTATTATTTTTATTATAAAGATGTGGGATACAATTAAGGGTTAGGTATACATTGATTGATCATGCAGGGTTCATTCAACATTCATAAGACCATATATGTAATTATATACATCATCATTTGTAAAAACAAAACAACATGATTATGTCATTAGATGTGGAAAAAACTTTTGATAAAATTCAGCACCCCTTCTTGATAAAAACCCTCAAACATCTAGGCATAGATGGAACATACCTCAAAAGAGTTAGAGCCATCTACGAGAAACC
>CAUYQG010142269.1:0-14992 GCA_963574415.1 Tarsius wallacei
CTCAAGCCGGGCTCGGTGGCTCAGCCTGTAATCCCACGCCTTGGGAGGCTGAGATGAGTGGATTGCCTGAGCCCGCGGGTTCGAGACCCGCCTGGGCAAGCGAAACCTCATCTCTACAATAAAAAAAAAAAAAAATTAGCCGGGTGTGGTAGCGCGCTCCTGTAATTCCGGCTACTCGGAAGGCTGAGGCGGAAGGATCGCCGGAGCCCAGCAGGTCGAGGCTGCGGTGGCCGGGAGCGGCCGCGGCCACTGCACTCCAGTCTGGGCGAAGGAGTGAGACGCCAACTCAAAAAAAAAAAAAAAAAAAGAACACACTCAAACATAATAAAAATAGTAAACTGTTCAGATTTTTTTAAGAGTTAAATATTTGTCGTATATCGGTGTTATCCTCTCTCTACCATCCATCTATGTGGATTTCATTAACTAAAATAACGTTAGACAGAGGGAAAAGACAGAAAAGAGTGCAGTATATAATAACAAATGTGAATACTCTTTACTGGACTGCAATGCAAAATAATATTAAAACCTAAATCTCCATAGCATGAACATAGAGAGATTTGCATGGTACCAAGAAGTCATTTATTATTAGTTATTCTGCACTCGTAGATAAGTGAAGCCAAGAAAAATCTCCTTTTCACAGCTGCAAATTTTCTGAGTATGGTGTAATATTAAGCTATTGAGTTGAAGAGTGTTGTCCGCTGTAACTACTAGTTTTGAATATAACATGAGTAATCAGCATGAAATAGTATTCTTAGACCCCCTCATTGTAATCAGCATGTCATTGTTATGATATTATGGTACCCAAATAAAGTAGAGTCTCCTCATTCTTAATTTTTGAATGTGTTTAAAGAATAAATTATAATAATTTCCAAGTGCCTAAAAGACAGCTTTGTAAGATTGCATCTTTCTCCTAAAAATGATAAGAAATTTACTGATGAGTCCATTACACAGAGTCCATTAAAGGTAACAGGACAAAGATCTCCTGGAGACCTCATCAAGCGGAGACAATATGCAGGATTAATTCAGTGTCCATTTAGATTCCCTGTGCTCAAATGGGAAATGAGGTTTGAGTGACAACTTTATTTAGCAAGTCAAAGACTGGTAAAAATTTTATGAAATGGTGCAACTTACATGCAAAACAGCTCAGATTTTTATTAGGAGAATTTGATGTGATACAGTGAAAAATGTGCACAATTCTCATTAGATATCAGTTAATAAAGGGCATGAAATATAAATTAGCTGCAAGCTTGATCTGCATGAAGTTGTCTTTGTGTTTGCAGTAGTAGCCTTATCACTTCACGTTTATTAATATGGATCTCATTTATTGTCCTGTCTCCTTTTATAACCAACTCATTTGAAATCATGATAGTTCCTATTAGTTAGCTTCATTGAAAACTATCACTGATTGTTTAGACATCCGTCCTTAGAATTTTATTTATCCCTACAGTTCTTGGGGCTCAGAGATTTTGTTTCATTCAAATACAAAATTTTATTTTTAGGCAATAAGCCTCATATACACAGTCATACAAAGCAAGGGTTACTGATACTTGAACAACTCAAAAGACAGAATTCTAAGTTGTGAAAGGATTCATGGAAATATTTCCATTGAAAAAGCATGGAACTGTATGGCCTAAAATCCATTGGGAATAATAATGTATATGTATATATTCTATGATAAAAACACAGACATTAATATTATATAGAGCTTCATTATATGTAATATTATTATAAAAGAAAATAATTTTTAAGAAAAAATATGGAGATAAAGTCTAACTTTACTAAAGTCATGCAACTGTAATGATGACAAGACAACATGCACAGTCATAAAAATAAAACATATCAGTGTTTTACATTTTTGATGTCTTGAAATACATACATTTAACAGATATTTGTGTATATTTAAGAATGTTTTGACAAAATAACTGTCCTACAACTATTTTTAAATTGTGAATATGTTAGCCAAAATAACACTTTTTAAAGAAACAGAATATGGCTGGCAAATTCAGTACATTCTGGTTTCCATTATTTTAAAATTTTAAATACTTCGTGTTAGGTCCATTTTGGAGTACTTTAGTTCTTTGACAATGGCAACCCATGTATCTAATATTCTAGCATGTCCCAAGACACAAGGCCAGGATACATAAGTCTAGGAATTCAGGTGAATCACTTTCCCAATGGTACTCCAATTATGAAACTTTGCACCCCCCAACTGTTTAACCATCAGGAAATTAAGATCAAACCAGTTGTTCAAGGAATATCCCACAAACCAGACTTGTTCAGTTGCTTCCTACTATTATTTTACCGGTTCCTCTAGCCCCAATATCATTTATGAATCTACAGTAAATTCAAGTTAAACACGTTTGGCAAAACTATTTTTTAAGGGATGCTGTGCAGTTCATATTCCATATTAGGAGGCCCATGATGTCTGTTTTTTGCTTTTGTTTTTGTTTTTTACTTCTAGTGCATAAGTTTGGTCACTGGATTGGTAGGTGACAACGGTTCTCTCCATTATCAAGGTAAGTTTTTTCCCTTTGTGATTAGCAAGTTGTCTATAGGTTGATAATTTGGTATCATATGAAATTGTTTGCCTAATGGTTTAGCATCAAGTAGTATACTTGCTTGAATCAAATATTTCATCAGAGGGTCAAAAATGATTTTTAAGATTACGTCATTCCTTTTGTATTTTAGTTGGCATTCTTCTCTAACATTTTCTCATCACCTAGATCTATTTGCTTACCCTGAACAATAGTCTTACAAATGGATAGGATAAATGCTTAATTATTTCCTTTAAATTACCAACTTCTGAAGTAAGGAGTTGGATTAATAGTACTTTCAAATGGTTTATTATTTTACTTTGTTGTTGCTGTTGTTGGACTCATAAATGTTTACATATTCAATGACTTTCAATTCATTGCATTGTTTGTGATGATCAAATTTTTCAAATTCGGTCAGCTGAAGTTCTTTCAAATTAGTTCCTGTATCCTCTTGATATGATTAAGTTGATTGCTTTCTCACTTTCTGGCATATCCTAAATGTAAAAATTACTATTTTTTCAAAAACAATTTTTTAAATTATAAAGATGTGGGGTACAATTCAGGGGTAGGTATATAAACATTGATTATGCAGGTACCCTTGTTGATGAGGTATGCCCCTCCCTCCCCTAGCAGTTTCCCTCAACTGCCAAACGCTTTCTTATGGTAATTATAATTGTTCAAGGTTTGCTTATGAGTGAGAACATATGGTACTCTGTTTTTTGTTTCTGTGATAGATCACTGCGTATGATCGACTCCAAATCCATCCAAGTTGCTGTGAAGTCTATATATTTGTCTTTCTTTATAGCTGCATAATATTCCATTGTGTATATGTACCACATTTTCTTTATCCAGTCCAGCTTTGATGGGCAACGTGGTTGGTTTCATGTTTTTGCTATTGTGAATAGAGCTGCAACAGACATGTGCAGGTTTCTTTTTTGTAGAATGATTTGAGTTCCTTCAGGTACATTCCCAATAGGGGAATTGCTGGGTCATTATGGAAGGTCAATTTCTAGTTCTTTCAGAAATTGCCACACAGTCTTCCAAAGAGGTTGCACTAGTTTGCATACCTACCAGCAGTGTAGAAGCAGTCCTTTTTCTCCACATCCTCGCCAGCATCTGTTGTTGTTTGTTTTATTAATGATGGCTATTCTTACTGGGGTTAGGTGGTATCTCAATGTGGTTTTGATTTGCATTTCTCTTATGATGAGTGAGGCTAAGCACTTTTTCATGTGTCTGTTGGCTGCCTATATATCTTCTTCTGAGAAGTGTCTATTCATGTCTTTTGCCCACTTTTTAAAGAGGCTGTTTGTTTTTTTCCTTTCAGCGCGTTTGAGTTCTTGTAGATCCTAGATGTTAGGCCTTTGTCAGATATACAGTTGGCAAATATTTTAATTTTTTTAATAAAATATATCTTAAAACTCAGTTTGAGCATTAGCAATTTCATTGCTCCTGGAGTATCAGTGATTCTAGGTTTACCTCAGTGGACAAAACTAGAAAATATATTTTTTTCACATTATAGTTTCATATCAATATTTTCCATTCAAATTTAACATTTCAGGATATTTATTCATTTCTTTGATTTTTCACTTATAGGTCCTTTCTCTTTTACTTAAAATTTTGTTTCCTACCATTATATTACTCTTGTTCCACACTACATTAATAAAAATAGTTTCATAATAACTATAGTGATATTAATACTAATAATAAAACTACGGAATGATGTTTAATTTTTTTCACAATTTTTGTGTTTTTGTCCTTTATGTAGCAGTAAATGTATGCAGAATTCTAAAGTCACTTGAAGTCATTCTTTTCTCTCTGTATGGTTCTGTTTCCAATTGGGCATAGAGTTAGGCTCATTTGTCTCCATTGGTATTCACTTTGAAAGCCTGCCTTAGTTACAACTACATAATACTCATTGGAGGGACATAGCACAGTTTAACCAATCATAACCCCACTTCACGTCTATCTGCATTTTTCCAGTTTCCAGCTATTACTTACTGCAAAAAAATTGCCTTTAATTCAATTATCACAACACATCTATGGTATTATTACTTCCATTTTAATATTATGAAACTGATGTTCAGAGAAATTGAGTAATTTGCCCAAGTTTACCAAGCTGTCTAAAGCCAAAATCTTGCTGCTAATTTCTAAGCACAGTAGTGCCTCTTAGGCATTCTCTATCACATCCTTTATTGACCATTTTCTTCTCCCCCTTATTTCTGGGCATCTTTATGAAAATAAACAATAAGCAGAAGAAAAAAAAGAAAGTCGCCACCTGCATCTTTGAATCCAGTTGGATATTGAAGAGGGCCTGGGTAGGAAAATTATTATGGAATATCTAGTGCTAGGACTAGCTGAACTTCTGTTCCTATGTTACCATGTCCTAATATGTAAAATAATTCACTATACACCCACACATGTGCTTAACCAAATGCCACATCTAACTGCCAGAGAGATGGAGTTTAATTCACAAACCTTTTGTGAGAAAAGATAATGATCATGTCTGCTCTGGTGTCAGTGTGCAAGGTAATATTAAATAACGCAGTTTTTATAAAATTTTCTCAACAGTGCAAGATCCACCCATAAAACACCTAATTTAGGTCTCAATACAATGCCTGAAAAGACAGGAGATGATTAAGAATTTGCTTTTGAAGTCTTAGTGTATTATGTTGGGTATGGAGTATTTTCATATGACAGAAACTAACCACAACTATGAAATGATCACAAAGATATCATTGTTTAAAAAATAGCAACAGGCCAGGCACAGTGGCTCAAGCCTGTAGTCCCAGCACTTTTGGAGGCCGAGGTGGGAGGATTGCCTGAGCCCACCGGGGTCGAGAACAGCTTGGCTAACTTGGTGAGACATCATCTCTACAATAAATCAAAAAATTATCCAGGCGTGGTAGCACGTACCTGTAGTTTCAGCTACTTAGAAGCTGAAGCGGAAGAATCGCCTGAGCCCAGCAGGTCAAGGCTGCAGTGGCCATGAGCGTGCCACTGCACTCCATCCTGGGTGACAGAGTGAGACTTCAACTCAAAAAAATAAAAATAAAAAATAGCCCACCCCACTACATGGGAGTGGCTTGCTTTTCTATACAGGTATACTTCAAATGGCTCGATGACAGCATTCTGCACACTATGAAGGTAAAGACAGGAAACTGATTGTATTTATGCATATAGAAAGAATAAAAACTCTTTTTCACCTGAACTTATATTTAATTTCCATCAGGCCCACTTTGTCCTGGAAGGTGTGTATATCACCAAGTCTTTAACCTCTGGGACCCATGATGGCAATCCATCTTTTTCCCCACATCTAAAGCCAGAATTGGCAGCATTCTCTTTATTCCATGAACCACTTTTAAATGACATGCAGGAGAAGAAAGACACCGTAGTTAAATATATAAAAATAAATTTTCTTGGCTTACTGGGGTAGCAAACAAATATCTATGAGTAATGCCCCTATATCTCCAGCTAGCAAGGCACTTAATAAAACCCAAACAACTGTCACACACAGGTTATAAGGTCATTTCTCACATATAAGATAAACTAGAAATCTATCCAAAGGATAGAATCAGGGAGAACGTTATGAAGTTTGCTGGAAAATAACAAATGAGTTTCACATGTTATTTCATTTCCCAAGGGCACTTTGATAAGCATACACACATATTGTCAATCAATCCATGCTGGGACCCCAGTGCATGTGGGGTACACAGAAACAAGCAAGTTCAAAACCATAAATGTCATTTAGTAACAAATTAAATATTTGTCATGAGTGACAGAATAACAAATAAGTAAATACAGCTTTTTTTTGCTGACAACATTGTGGAGAATGATGGAAATGTAAAAAATGAAGACACTGTCCTTCAGCAAGGTAATAATAAGGTTTCTATTTATGCCATTTCCATTTAAAAGAGTCACTGAGGCTTGTGTCTATCAATGTTTGTTAAATGAATGAATGAATGAATGAACAAAAATAAATGTTGTAGGAAAGTGAGTTTGTAGGGGTGGTGGAGGAGGAATGAGAATTCATGGACATGATTTAAGAAGCAGCAACCATATTTCCAAGTGAAATCTAATACGAAAGAAGCCATTAGTTTGTAATACTTCCCAATACTGTCAGAATGTGCACAACAGATAAATTCTAGCCTAGTGATGTTCAAACCTCAGTGTGCCTCAAGATTCACCTGGAGGGTTTGCTAAAAATGCTGATTCCTGGGTCTAAATCTGTATTTAAATGTTTCAAGGAATTCTGAGACAAAGGAATCCAAAGACAATTTTAAGAAACACTGTTCTCTGCCAAGTGGGAGGTCTCAGGAGAGACATTTGGTTTTCCCCTCCTTTTTTCTTTGGGCTTCTTTGATAGCAGTTTAGTTGTTTTGCTTTTTTAATTTTTATTTTTAAGTCTGTATCACACTTTACTGTTCCAATACCATAGCTGAGCTCAGCCTTCTTATAGGAAAATATTATTTTTTAGCTCAAAATTCTAATTTGAGATATAATTTAAATCAGAATATTTGCCACTAAAACTGACATTTAAATAGAGATAATTAGAAGATCAGGAGTTTTGATTCGGTGCTCATTATAGAATTCGTGGAAGTGGAGGGGCAGATAGTGAGGCATAGAAAGATGAATTCAGTCTTGCTTCAAAGACACTATAAAGAGGCTAAGAAGTGTTAATATGTAAAAATACTTTCTTTGTATTAAAATGAATTAAAAGTAAATAAAATACATATTAAGTTTATCAGATGAAATAGAATGACCAGCTCATTTTGAATTTCAGATCAACAATGATTACATTTTTAGTATAAATATCCAATTTAACTGGGCATCCTGTATTTTTATTTGTTAACTTTGGTAACTCTACTGCTTGTTAAACAAAACAAGTATAAAGAACTACTTTTCTGGGTAACAGAGAATGAAGAACATGGATTATGCACCTTTGACTGGGTCGTTGACATAATTAAGGCCTGACTTCCACTTAAAGAAAACCTTGCAAGGTATTTCCTACTCCCTGGGAACTGTCATTTATATCAAACATCTGAGAAATTTCCCGGAAGACTATTTTACTCGATCAATATGCCAATTCTCCACTAGAAAGATCCTCTTAATACCCCACAGACCTTTTAAACGAAAGATTGTAGAGGGCAGTTTAGTGCTTGTAACTGCACTCATTTTCTAAATGCATATAATTATCTAATAACAATGCTGTATATATTATTTCTCTTCTTTCTCATAGAAAACTCATTTGTACTTTCCTACTTTAAATATTAAGTTCTGAGGTTTTGTTTTGTTTTGTTTGCTTTTGTCGGTACCTCTGGTTTTCTCAAGACATCCTAGTTAATTCTTTACAATAGGTTTTGCTTTTTTTTTCAATCTCAGCACTATTGACATTTGGGGCCAGATTATTCGTTGTTGTTAGACGCTGTTCTGTGTCTTGTAGGATGTTTAGCAGCATCTCTGACCTCTGGCCTCTAGCTATCAGAAGTATTCCCTGAGTTGTGACAACCAAAAATGTCTCCAGACATAGCCAAATGTCCCCTGGAGGCCAAAATCACTGCTCTACGATAGAGTGTAATTCATTGCAAGTTGTCTTTTTTCTTTCTTTAAAAATAGGGAAGGATAGTCATTTACCCCACTTCTAAATGGGAAGTTTTTTAAAAAAAATTTAGAATTTAAATTTAATTTTAGAATTTAAATTTTTAAAATAATGCATAGCCAATTGTCATAATGTTGCATTATCTACCCATGCTCAATTCAATAGCATGTTTCACCTAGCAATTAATCTTTATTTTATGTTTCTGAAGCATTCAATTTAGTTTTTAAAGAAATACATCTGTTCCCACACTCATTTTTCACCTTTTTAAATAATATAAAATTGAACAATAATTTTGTATTACAAATCAATTTCAAATAGCATGAACAAGTAAGGGAAGAGCACAGCTGACTTAGTAAGAATATTCTTTAAATAGAAGTGCATGCTTTATCTATTTTTTTTCTTTATGGATCATGCTTTTGGTGTCATATCTATGAAATCTTTGTCCAACTTAAAGTCACAAAGTTTTGCTCTTATGCTATCTTCTAGATGTTTTATGGTTTTTGTATTTACACTTTGATTTATTATCCATTTTGAGTTAATTTTTATACATTGTGCAAAAAATGAATTGAATTTAAAACTTCTGCTATTCAAAATCACTGTTGAGATCATAAAAAAACAAGCTACAGACAGGGAGACAATATTTATAAATCACATATCCAATAAAAGGCTTGTATCCAGAATATTTTTTTAATTCTTAAAACTCAATAAGAAAGTAGCCCAGTTTTTGTCATGTGCACAATATTTGAAAGGATACCTCAAAGAAGATATGTGAGTGGCAAATCAGGATGAAAAGATGCTCAACATCATGAGTCTTTTGGGCAATGCAAATTAAACTCACAAGATGAAACTACACGCCTATCAGAAGCTAAAATTTAAAAGACTTCTCATGCCATATGTTGATAAAGATGGGGAGCAACTAGAACTCCTGTACACTACTGATGAAATGTAAAATTCCATAACCACTTTGGAAAACAGTTTTCAGAAACAGTTTTATACCTATTATGATGTTACGTGAGTATGTACATGTTTGAAAACATGATTGTTCACTTTAAGTACTTAAAATTAGTCACATGCCATGCACAGCTATACTATACTACAGTACTCTCATATATCAGAGTGAGATAGATTGATAATGACAGTTTCGAAATATATGGCATATCAACTTGGATAGACTTAGAGTCTATAGTACTGAGTGGTCTATCACAGAAACAAAGAACCTAGTATCACATGTTCTCACTCCTAAGCAGACCATGAATAGCTATGCTAATACTATAAGAAAGGGATTGGCAGTAGTGGGAGACTGCCAAGAGAGGAGTGGGACGGGATTGGCAGTAATGGGAAACTGCCGGGGTTGAGGGGGCACATCTCATCAGCAAGGGTACCTGCATAATGAACATTTGTATACCTAACCCTGAATTGTACTCCACATCTTTAAAATAAAAAAAAGAAATATATGGCATATCAAGAGCCATACACATATCTGTGGTGGAGACAGCTGGTTGTCCATCAAAAACTCCTTTTTCCTTTCTTTCATGGGTATGGGGTTGTAGTGAGGCACTGTTAGAAACATCATTTCCCAGCTCCTTTGCAAATAAGTGTATGTAAGTTCTCACCATTACAACCTGAGCCAAAGACAAGAGTGCCACTTATGCATCTGGCAGTAAACAATGGCACTCCTCTGTCCTCCTATATATCTGAAGGCAGCTGGAGCACAGAAAGACTTTGAATCATGCAGTGCTCAAGAGGGGATGGTGGAGAAACAAAAGAGAAACAATCAGAGTGCCTGAATGACTGAGAGCAAGACTGCACCACAAACCTGGAAAAAGCTCCTTGGAAATGTATAGCAAAAAGAAAGTAGTATTTCAGGGTGTAGGCATGAGAAATAAATCATTCATATAGAAAACTGTACAAAAGAAAAATATAAAGTTCCACGATTTCTCACAAAGCAAAACACACACACACACACACACACACTTGATCAAGAAACAAAATAGTGGAACTACCAGAAGCTCTCTTCGTGCTTCCATCACACATCCATTCCTTCCCCCCAGAAGTCGCCATTGTCATAACTTACTTGGTATTCACTGTTTTGATTTCCTTTGGAGTTTTACCACCCAAGCTATAATTTCATTTTGCCTGTGTTTTGAATGCTATATAGATAGAAACATACAATATATATGATTGTATGGTTGGCTTCTTTCATTTAGCAATTTGTGTGCAAGATTCATCCATGTTGTTGCATAAAACTGTATTTCACTCAGTTTTCTTGGTAAATAGAAGCCTATTGTATGACTAGACCACAATTTATTTGTTCATTCTGCTGATAGACTTTTAGGTTGTTTGCAGTTTGGCAGGCTACAAGAGAATACTTTTTTTTGCTGTTGTTAGATGTTAACCAGGATTGGAATTGCCTGGTCATATACAATGATATACTTGTAAACAAGCTCTCTAAAAAACAAATCCTTGATTAGCATTTGCTAACATCTGTGGTGTAAATACTCCCATCATGGTCAATTTCCAGCTACCTATGGTTTAATGACTAGCTCACAGAATTTGTTTTAACAATCAGTTCTCATGAGCTGCTAGGAGCTGCCTCCAACACTGCTGACTCAGCTCACCACACAACTCATACTTCACCTGGACTTGGCCTTACCAGACAATGGCCAACTATTTGTCAAAACTATTGTATGAATGTATACTCCACCAAAAATATATGTGTTCTCCTCATTCTACATCCTAAACAACTCTCAATATTGTCAGTCTTTTCTATCGTGGTCATCCTTTTGGGTCTGGAATGATATAACTTAGCGGCTTACTTTGCATTTCTGTGATGAGCAATGAGGTTGAATAATTTTTCATATGTATCACAATGGCATTTGGATGTCCTCTTTTATGATGTGTTTGTTCTTGCCCATTTTTCTATGGGGCATCTGTCTTAATTGATACATAATTCATATATCTGGATATGTGCCCCTTGTCAGTTTCGTGGGTAGCAAATACCTTCACCCACCCTGCTTGCATTTTGGGGCTTTCTTGTGTTTTTTAATAAAAAGAAATTCTTCAACTTAATTTTGTTGGATTTTTAAATCATTACTTTTATGATTAGTGTGTTTTATGATCGGCAAATAAACGCCATGTTTAAATATTGTCTCCCTCCCCAAAGATCATAATGACATGCCCCCACATTAATTTTGTCATTTTATTCTTTACATTTGGTACTATAATCCACATGAAATAAATTGTTGTATATGGTGTAAAAAAAGAAACCATTTTTTCCTTGATGAGTCTCCGATAGTCCCAGTGCCATTGGTTAATAAGATCTTTTATTCCCTGAGATCTACAGTTTCTCCTCAGTCATATATCAAATACCCATATTTGTTTCTGGGTTTTCAGTTCTAGTCTATTTACTTAATATTCCTTTTTTTTTTTTTTTTTTTGAGTTGGAGTCTTACTACGTCACTCCGACTGGAGTGCAGTGGCCGCTCCCGGCCACCGCAGCCTCGACCTGCTAGGCTCCGGCAATCCTTCCGCCTCAGCCTTCCAAGTACCTGGAACTACAGGCGCGCGCTACCATGCCCGGCTAACTTTCTGATTTATTGTAGAGATGAGGTCTCGCCTGCCCAGGTGGGTCTCGAACCCACAGGCTCAGGCAATCCACTCACCTCAGCCTCCCAAGGTACAGGATTACAGGCTGAGCCACTGAGCCCGGCTACTTAATATTCTTGATAAAATCTTACATTGTGATAATTACTGTAGCTTTGTAATATATCTAATATCAGCTAGAGAAAGTTATCCCACATTGTATTTCTTCTTTATGACTGTCTTGTATTGGGGCTCAGAACATGATACGCCACAGTATGGTGCCTTGGCATGCTGAGTCCTTCAAACTGAGGGAAATTGAAAGGGCCATAGAAGTGTGATCTTTCTGACCTCGTCCCACCCTTTTTTCTCCTATACTTTTTCCCCTAAACCAGGCCATAGAAACTAGAACTCTACTTCCCCAAAGACTGCATTAAATATTAAAACCTATAAATATTTCTCTGATCTTCCCTTGCCTTTTTGTGTAGAAGCTGGCCATAAAGAAATTCCCTGCCTATCTTGTCTGCTATTAGAGTGTAAGACCCTCATCCAGAGAGGTCCTGTTCCAAACCCAGGAGGAAGAAATGCTTCACAGAGAGGACAATATCCGAACAGGCAGGCCTTGCTGGGTTTCCCTCCCCTTCAGTCTATTACCATTAAATTATGCCCTTTTTTTTCAATCACATTTCTTCATGGCGTCCATCTTCATCGAACCTAAACATAAGAATGAACAGTTTTCCATGAATCATTTTTGAAGGCTCCTGTGTCATTTAAAACTTTGACTAAATAAATATGTATGCTTTCTCCTATTAACCTGTCTTTATCAGTTTTGTTTCAGACCCAGCCAGGAACTGTAGGAGGGTTGAGGAAATTTTTCCTCCCCTACACTTAGTTAGTCCTGCTTCTTATATTTTCATTTCCTTTTCAAATCAGTTTATCAAGTTTCACATAGGAAGAAAAAAAAACAACTTGATTTTGATTGAAATTTTACTGATTCTTTAGATCAATTTGAAAACAACTGACCTTATTAGTATACTAAGTATTCTAAACAATAAATGTTCCATTTACTTAAATCTTTGATTTCAATAATGTTTTATAGCTTTCTACTTATAGGTCTTGTAATATTTTATTAAATTTACCCATAGATATTCAACATTTTTATTTTACTATAAACAATATTTTTCTAATCCTTTTCTCTTTCTACACATTTCTGTAACTTCATGTATATTGCCAATATATTTTTCTAGTATATAGAAATTAATGACATAAAAGAATTAAAATTATTTTCATTCTAATAGTCTATCTATATTTTCTTTTAGATGCTTATTTGTTACATAATTATCTTCAAATAATTGATAATTTCGCTTCCTTCTTTCCAATCCTTATGACCTTATTGCACTGGCTAGAACAATATTTGATAAAGGCGATGAGAGATGAAACCCTTGTTCTTAATCTCAAAGGGAAATCTTTCAAATATTCTTCATTAATAATATTTTATAAACTTTTAAATACGTATTAGCATGGAATATCCTTTTATTCCAATTTGCTTAATTAAAATTATTATTAATAATTACATGTTACCAAATTATTTTGCTTTTTTCATCTAATATGGTGAATTACATTAATTTTTAAAAATTGCTAAACTGAACTTGCATTTCTATAATAAACCCAAGTTGGTCATCATATACTTTTCATATAACCCAGCTTTAGTCTGACTATAGGTTGCTTAGACATTTTACATCAATATTTATAAAGAAAATTGGCCTGTATTTTTCTTTCATATAATATCATTAATGGGTATTGATGCGAAGAATATGCTAGTCTCATGAAATTACTAGAGATTATTTCTCTATTCTCTGCAAGAATTTGTGTAAGATTGATGTTATTTCTCCTTTAATAGTTATTAGAATATTAATTAGACTTTATTGAAACCATCTGGTCTGGAGTAATTTGTGTGGTTTATAACTACAGAATCAAAAAGCTTAATTATTATACACATCTTCTAATTCTCTATTTCTTTTTGTGAGAATTTTGGTAAGCTGAATTTTTATCTAGAAATTTATCTTTTTTATTTAAATTTTCAAATTTACTGGAATAAAGTTGCTCATAGTATCCTACTAGAATATTGTTAATTTCTGTAGTGTTTTTAGCAATGTTCTTTCTATTTTTTATTTCTGTTTGTCCAAACATTAATCTTTACTTGATCAGCATAGTAAGGGTTATACATTTTATTAGTTTCTTAAAAGAGCCAACAGTGAGTTTAGTTAGGACTTGCTATTTTATATGTTGTCTATTCAAATTAATTTCTTTTTATTTTTTGAGTTGGAGTCTCACTCTGTCACCCAGACTGGAGTGCAGTGGCCAGGGGCGGCAACTGCAGTCTCGACCTGCTGGGCTCCGGCAATCCTTCTGCCTCAGCCTTCCAAGTAGGTGGAAATACAGGTGTGCGCTACCACACCTGGCTAATTTTTTGATTTATTGTAGAGATGGAGGTCTTGCCAAGTTGCCTAGGTGGGTCGCGAACCTGCAGACTCAGGCAATCCACTCACCTCAGCCTCCCAAAGCGCTGGGATTGCAGGCTGAGCCACTGAGCCCGGCTCAAATTAATTTCTTATTTATCTTTATTTGTTCCTTTCTTCAACTTTTTTTAAACCTAATTTCTTATTTTTCCCCCTAATTTCTTGTTATGGATTCTCAGCTCATAAGTTTTTAGTCAATTTTCTTTTGTAGCATATAATGTAGGACTGTATTTCTTCTCTTTAAGTTTAAATATGCAATATTTTCTTTTTTTATTTAAAAATATTTTCAAATTTTCATTCAGATTTCTTTTTTAACACATGCAGTATTTATCATTATACTTCTTAATTCACAAAAAAAATGAGAATTTTAAAATTTTTCTTTTATTTGTCTCTAGCTTAGCATCATTGTGGTAAGAGAACATACTCTATGTATGTGTGTTTAAATATATTGAAATGTAATTTATGTCAGATATACAGTTAGCAGATTTTTTTTTCCCCATTCTGTGGGTTGTCTCCCTGCTCTCTTGATGGTTTCTTTTGCTTTGCAAAAGTTTTTCAGTTTGGTGAAGTTCTACTTGTCTATCTTATCTTTCATGGCATTCACTTTTGGGGTTATGATCAAAAATTGTTTGCCTATTCCAATGTGCAGAAGAGTACCTCCTGCATTTTATTCTAAGAGTCTTATAGTTTGAGGTTTTACATGTAGGTCTTTGATCCACTTAAAAGTTGATTTTTGTTTATGGTGATAGGTAGGGGTCTTGTTT